>JAQBSW010000437.1:0-205269 GCA_029291075.1 Eudiplozoon nipponicum
CTATGTCACGGTAATTAAAAATTCAATAATGATAAATAAAACTAAAACCTTGAATGTCATATATTGTATTTTATTTAAAGCCGGGAACTCTAATGTATACAATGGTGTATGAGGTATTGCGCACATAGCAACAAATTAGTTCAAATATGGAGCAGCAAGTTACGTAGATGGATGGAGAGTGAATGTCATAGCGACGCTTAGGTGAACGATTAAAGAGAGAAAGATAGAGATAGTATGGACAACTAACGTTTTTCAAAAAACTAATCGTAAGCACAATGCGAAGTTAATCAACTCATAGAAATAATTGCATAAGACTATTTGCTCATATGACTAAAATAATTCATTATATCTATATACATATATATCTAAATATAATATCGTAACACCTTTATATATATATATATATATATATATATATATATATATATATATATATATATATATATTTAGAAGAAGGACCATTGTTAATTGTTAAACATGAATATTTTCTATTCTTACTATATATTTATTACGTTAGCCACACCTTATATCAATATATAAAATACATGTCAATATGTATAAAAACATATATATGGATATAAGCAACAGTATGAGTCCAACCTCCCTAATCATATATATATATATATATATATATATATATATATATATATATATATATATACATTAGTAATAAATATTTATTAGGTTATGCACACCTTATATTAATATATAAAATACATATCAATATGTATAAAAACATATATATATATATATAAGCAACAGTGTGGGTCCAATATCATATAATCAAATACTATATATATATATATCTATATATACGTTTACATATTTCTAATAAATTATTATTTTTCTCTTTTCTTGCTGTTTTCTTTGACCGATTAATCAAATTGTATATTTATTAATTCACAACCTATATAAATATATAAGTTACATATAAATATGTATAAAAACATATATATATTAATATAAGCAACAGTATGAGTTAAATGTCTTATATATATATATATATATATATATATATATATATATATATATATATATAATTATATATATATATTTAGCATCTTAAATAAATATATAATTTTAGTGGTAATGTCTAAAATGATTAATGTCCGTATATATATATATATATATGTATATATATAGAATAAACCTATCTATCGACCGATAGCCTATCTATATCCGTCTATCTACTACATTTTGGAGTTCCTCTTAAATGGATACTTGATAGTTGCTTAACATGAAAATCTTCTAGGACAATCGTATTATTCAAATAAAATACAATTGATTGGTGTGGTGGTAGGATACTTAATTGTTTAGAGTTGGTAACATGACCAATTAGATGAATCTGTCGTCGAACAACATAACAAAACTACCGCCAGCTGCAAACTAACGCCAGTGCGTTGCAGCTGGCGTTAGTTTTGTTATGTTATTCGACGACTGGTTAAATACAATGGGATTGGTGTTTACTTCAAGCTCGCAGACTTGATTTAAAGAAACGTATTATTCATTTATTAAGATATTCCTACCTTACATAAATATATAAAATATAAGAAACAGTGTGAGTCAAATGTCTTTAATCTAATGTCCTATCTGCTAACCCTTGCTAAATCTGTATACCCTCTTCTGGAACATTTTATTGAGAAAGATAAGTATATAGGAATTGATATTGGTACAGGTCATTCGCAATCAGTTTTCTATAAGCGAGGTTTTTTACTTAGGTTCCCACTTAATTCAGATTCCGCAGCCTCCCGTTTTCTGACCGTAGAAAATGCTTTATTAAATATTGGGCCCAATGATTTTTCTACTGATGTTACATTCATTACACCTTTTCCTGATTTTATTTCAATTGACTCTCTAATTAGTCTAGTTAATCTGTTGCGGTTGCATAACGCGATGCGTTTACATCCCTCCCAGTCTATTTGATGACCCGTTTCCTTCGAATGCCTAGCTAGGTCTGATCTTTGAATGTGTCCATATTTGCAGGCTGTCTTGTGTTCACCTCAACGAACCTTTACAGGTCGCATGGTTTCGCCTATATACCTGAGATTACATTCTTTGCAAGGTATCGCATATACTCCTGATGTCTCGAGGGGTTCTACTCTTTCTTTTTGGTTAGGTAGTTTATTGCCTATAGTAAGCGATTGTCTTAAAACTGTTTTAATATTGTATTTAGCTGCTATTATTCTAATATTTCTGCTCAATTTTGAATCAGGTAATACCATAATTTTGTGCTTATCCGGTTCTGTTTCCTTCTTTACTTTGTTTATTATGTTATTATTAAATCTCTGCAACATCTCATTTAATAATCTATCTATTATACTTTACGGATAGCCGTTTAGTTCAAATATTTCCCTTAATCTCCTAATTTCCTTTTCTTTATTTTCTATATCTACTATTCTAAGACTCTATTTTCATTCCATATGGGTGATTTGATAAGAAATTAAGAAGGAGTCCCGAATAAGTCTCTTTTCTAAAAATATCTCTTTCCAATCTGGGCCAATTCCGTTTCATTTTCATATCCATAAAGGGTAATTCATAATTATTCTCTTTCTCTAATGTAAACTTTAATTCACCTAACTGGTTGGCTAATTCGAGAAATGTATTTAACTCATTATCCCTTTGATTCCAAATTATAAACATATCATCCAGGAATCTCACATACAAGTATGGTTTGAGAGGAGATTTTAACAACAGACTTCTCTCAAAATAGTGCATCAATATATTAGCAACCGGGACTGATAGTGGTTGTCCCATAGGGACACCTTTAACTTGTTTATAAAATTCATTTCTGAATTTAAAGTAGGTGGAGGACATACAAATTTTTAAAATTTCCATAATACTACTTAACATCATTTTACTACCTTCTATTATCTCTGGGAGCTCTGTTAAACAACGCTTCACACTTATGAATCAGTACAAGCGGAAGAAGATGCAGATTGTTAGGCAAGTGGAAAATACCTCGTTCCTTAATAAATGTTTAAAATTTAATGTTATACCGAAATGTTTTAGATTTAAACTTTCATTCGTTTTGGATAAAGTAGGAAATACTCTTAAGCATGAGCTTTGTTTACATTTAATAAAAATATCGATTAAGAAACTAAACAAACGTAAATTTGAACTGATTAGAGAGAAGACAAAAATAAGGTCCATATTACTGGCGAGATTAGGTATGTTGGATTTCAAACATATTGAAGATTTCACAGACAAAACGAGGGATAATGAAATTAAAAAAATTAGACAAAGGCATGAAAAAAAACTAGCAATATTGGGAATTAATTGCCCTTTGAGAAATAAGAGAATTGAAGAGGTCATGTCCAAACGTTTAGTTAATTTATCGAGAATGGATCTCAAGGAAGACCAAAAACAAATTCTTAATCTTGGACTTAATACTGCGATCCCTATTGATTACGTACCTAGGAATGAGATAATTACAGAAACAGTTAAGATTGCCCAGTTTCTCCCAGAAAAAGATAAGACTAGGTTTGAATTGGATGTGTCCAAAGCGGTGTTAGAGCACAAAGAGGTGAGATGCAAGCAGAGTTATGATCTAAAACGCTTAAGAGCAGAATTATTATCCAATGAAGTAATATGCCTTAAGGCGGATAAAGGTGGTGCAACGGTACTTATGAACCGGTCAGATTATGAATTGAAAGTGTATGAACAATTAAATAATTTCGAGGCTTATAATAAAATAAATAAAGATCCATCTGATAAGTTACAAGGACAAGTTAAGACTATAATTAATAGAATGATTGAGTCGAAGGAATTAGAACCAGGACTTGGGAATTCATTAATACAACGTGACACAGTCCCTCCGAGAATTTATGGTCTAGTGAAGATTCATAAACAGGGGAATCCACTTAGATTAATCGTTAATGTACAAAACTCACCAACGTATAGATTGTCTAAATTTCTATGCAACAGAATTAGAAAATATACTTATTTCTTAGATTATACTTTAAAGAATACATATAATTTTATTGACATTATTAGTAGATATAATTTGAATGATAATGATAGAATGGCTAGCCTGGACGTTGTATCGATGTATACTAATGTCCTGGTACAAGCAGCATTAGAAAGTGTGAAGCGTTGTTTAACAGAGTTCCCAGAGATAATAGAAGGTAGTAAAATGATGTTAAGTAGTATTATGGAAATCTTTAATATTTGTATGTCCTCCACCTACTTTAGGTTCAGAAATGAATTTTATAAACAAGTTAAAGGTGTCCCTATGGGACAACCACTATCAGTCCCGGTTGCTAATATTTTTATGCACTATTTTGAAAAAAATCTGTTGTTAAAATCTCCTCTCAAGCCAAACTTGTATGTAAGATTCCTGGATGATATGTTTATAATTTGGAATCATGGTGATAATGAGTTAAATAAATTCCTCGAATTAGCCAACCAATTAGGTGAATTAAAGTTTACATTGGAAAAAGAGAATAATGATGAATTACCCTTTTTGGATGTGAAAATAAAACGGAATGGTTCCAGATTGGAAAGAGATATTTTTAGAAAAGAGACTTATTCAGGACTTCTTCTTAATTTCTTATCAAATCACCCATATGGAATGAAAATAGGCATTCTTAAATCCATGATATTAAGGAGTCTTAGAATAGTGGATAAAGATAATAGAGAAAAGGAAATGAGGAGATTAAAAGAAATATTCGAACTAAATGGCTATCCGTCAAGTATAATAGATAGATTATTAGATGAGATGTTACAGAGATTTAATAATAATATAATAAACAAAGTAAAGAAGGAAACAGAACCAGATAGGCACAAAATTATGGTATTACCTGATTCAAAATTGAGCAGGAAAATTAGAATAATAGCAGCTAAATACAATATTAAAACAGTTTTAAGACAATCGCTTACTATAGGCAATAAACTACCTAACCAAAAAGAAAGAGTAGAACCACTCGAGACATCAGGAGTATATGCGATACCATGCAAAGAATGTAATCTCAGGTATATAGGCGAAACCATGCGACCTATAAAGGTTCGTAGAGGTGAACACAAGACAGCCTGCAAATATGGACACATTCAAAGGTCAGACCTAGCTAGGCATTCGAAGGAAACGGGTCATGAAATAGACTGGGAAGGATGTAAACGCATCGCGTTATGCAACCGCAACAGATTAACTAGACTAATTAGAGAGTCAATTGAAACAAAATCAGGAAAAGGTGTAATGAATGTAACATCGGTAGAAAAATCATTGGGCCCAATATTTAATGAAGCATTTTCTACAGTCAGAAAACGGAAGGCTGCGGAATCTGAATAAAGTGGGAACCTAATTAAAAAACCTCGATTACAGAGAACTGATTGTGAATGAACTGTACCAATATCAATTCCTATATACTTATCTTTCTCAATAATAATGTCCCAGAAGAGGGTATACAGATTTAGCAATGGTTAGTAGATGGGACATTAGATAAGAGACTGTTGCTTATATTTTATATATTTATGTAAATTATGAATATATTAATAAATGAATAATACATTAGCCCTAGAGAAGTTATTCATTATTAACAGCTATAAGATATCCATTTAAGAGAACTTCAAAATGTGATAGATAGACGGATATATAGATAGGACTATCGGTACATTAATAGGTTTATTATATATATATATATATATATATATATATATATATATATATATATATATATATATGTAAAACGGGCATAAAACATTTTATACATTACCATTAATATTAAATATTTTTTTAAGAAGGTTTTTAAAAAAAATAAAATAAAATAATAATAAATAATAATTTTAACATATATATATATATATATATATATATATATATATATATATATATATATATATATATATGTTTTTATACATATTGATATGTATTTTATATATTAATATAAGGTGTGCATAACCTAATAAATATTTATTACTAATGTACATATATATATATATACATATATATATATATATATATATATATATATATATATATATATATATATATGATTAGGGAGGTTGGACTCATACTGTTGCTTATATCCATATATATGTTTTTATACATATTGACATGTATTTTATATATTGATATAAGGTGTGACTAACGTAATAAATATATAGTAAGAATAGAAAATATTCATGTTTAACAATTAACAATGGTCCTTCTTCTATATATATATATATATATATATATATATATATATATATATATATATATATAAAGGTGTTACGATATTATATTTAGATATATATGTATATAGATATAATGAATTATTTTAGTCATATGAGCAAATAGTCTTATGCAATTATTAACTTCACATTGTGCTTACGATTAGTTTTTTGAAAAACGTTAGTTGTCCATACTATCTCTCTCTTTCTCTCTTTAATCTTTCACCTAAGCGTCGCTATGACATTCACTCTCCATCCATCTACGAAACTTGCTGCTCCATATTTGAACTAATTTGTTGCTATGTGCGCAATACCTCATACACCATTGTATACATTAGAGTTCCCGGCTTTAAATAAAATACACTATATGACATTCAATGTTTTAGTTTATTATCATTTTGAATTTTGATTACCGTGGCATAGTAGCAATACAGTTATAACAAATAACAAAAGGTTCGATACTGTCTTTCTCCCTTACAATATTCTGCATACGAGATGAGATTACGTATACCGGGAATTTGAGATAGGTGAGGTAATGATTGGTCTGCTAATTATAAATAGTTATATATTGAGTTTAGTTACTGAGACAAATTCTATGATTAAAAATAGTGTTGAGTCAATTATATATAAATAGAATGGTTTTGGAACGAGGTTACCACATTTGCTTAAATCTGCTATTGTGATCAGTGTTGTGTTGCCTGAGGATGGTGCTGGAAAGTAGGCACCGAAACGTCGCCAGCAAACAAAGATGTGATAGAACCGCATTTTCAGTTGAAAAAAGAAGAATTCAACCCGATCAAAGACAAAACAAAATCGGAAAGTGTGAAGAATCGGATCTTTGTGTAACTGCCCGTGTACAACTATTACCCGCGTACGCAAAACGCGGCATTGAGGAAAACGAATTGTACACACCGCAACAAAATTTCAAAAAGTATTTGAGCATCGATTTAATAAAACAAATTTACAAATATTAATTAATTTATGTTCACTTCGGCTCGATTTCTGCTTTTATCATTGGGCTGACAGTTTCATTCTTATGCGAGCGCTTCTGCGAGGAATTTCTGTTGAAATAATGTCTGCCCTAGATAAGACTTAATGGTGGCTATTGCCACACCTCCCCCCCTCAGGAATCGGCTTTGGCACTCTGTTTAAACGATCCACTGCAACAGCTCGTGGTCCATCGGGCATGCTAACAAAAATAGTATTGTGCTCTAAATTCATCCTCTCCACGCGATACACCCATCATTGACAGCCTGCAGTGCCATGGGCTCGACCTTCGCGACCATGACATAGTCGCCAACCTTTAGGCGAGTGCGTGTCAGTTGCCTTGATTAGCCTTGTTGCTGTGTGGCGCCAACATATTCAGTTAACTGTTTTAGTTGCTCCTGAATATGGTGCAGCGCTCATGAGATCCTTGGATTACAGGTTCACCTGGCAGTCTTATGTGTTCTCCATAGACCATGGTCGTTGGAGCGAATCCTGTAGCTGTTGAGACTGTAAAGCGCATGGCCCGCTCGACCAAATGTAATTTGTCTTTCCACGTTCCCGGCCTCTCCTAGCACCAACATCACAGTACCTCTTTCATCGTCCTATGTGCGCGCACAGCAATCGCATTGGTTTGCGGGTGATAAGTGGCTGTGAGGGAATGCTTTATGTCAAGGTCTTTGCACCACTGATTAAATTTTTTCGACTCAAACTTTGCGCCTTGATCGGTAACATAAACTTGTAGTGCACCGAATCGACTGAGCCATCGTTCTTCTAAGCACGTTATAATCTTTTCTGTTGTGATCTTCTTCAGTGGTACAAACTCGACCCATCAGGTAAACTTATCGACCATGGAAAACACATAGGACACGCCACCGCGAGCTACTGGCAATGGACCTACCAGGTCGATATGCAGAAACTCGTTCCTTGCAGTAGCATTGAAAGCAATCGGAGTGACCTTTTCTCGTTTTTGTGGTTTACAACGTTGGCATGTAGTGCACTGTTGACAATAGCTACGAATTTCTTTGGACATGCCAGGCCAATACAATCGTGACTGCAATGTCTCAATGAGTTGCCCGGCGCCGGGATGTCCTAACGTTTCATGCCAAAAGGCCATTAATTCTGTTCTTATAGATTCTGGCACAAACCATTGCACTGTTTGTTCTTCTTTCCGCACCAACAGGCCGTTCTGTACACGTTTTATATGGTGCAGACACCACTGTTCCGTTTTTTAATTGATTGACTATTTCCTGACACGTGGCATCTCTTCCCTGTTCTTCAGAGACTTTTATAAGTGGCGAAACCCGCACAGCGGAAATTCTGCTGAGCGCATCGGCCGCCGCATTCTCGATTCCTGCTCTATGATGAATTGATATATCGTACTCTTCCAGTTCTTCAATGGCTCGATGTACTCGTTTCTTCTCAATACATAGTGATCTCCAATGCACTAGCGCTTTGTGGTCGGTAAAGACGTCTACGTGTCCCCCGATGCACAAAATATCTAAACTTCCGTAGCGCCCATTGTACGGCAAGTAATTCCTTTTCTGTGACGGTATAGTTCTGTTCCGCCTTAGTGAGTGTGCGACTTATATATTGCGCAGGATGTCCGTCAGCTCGTAACACCGCTCCTATCCCAATCTCTGACGCGTCTATAATAATTGACATATTACCTACCGGGATAGTCAAAATAGTTGCCTCTATTAATTTCTGCTTGCAAAGCACAAACGCTTCTTGAGCCTCCTCCGTCCAACGAAACGGTATCTTGGCACTAGTTAACTGAGATAAGGGTTGTTGCGTAACCGCCATCCCTGCGAGGTATGGTCTATAGAAATTCACCATACCAATAAACCGGCGCAATTGTTTTCTAGTAGTAGGAACCGGATAATCCTTGATAGGTTGTACATTCGAATCTAACGGCATGCATCCGTCCGCTGAGACTAAGTGCCCCAGGAGTCACACTTCTCGACCTATCTGAACCTTTTCTGGATTAAAGTGTAATCGTCATTCTACAGCTTTGGCCAACATCTTCTGCAGCGTTACTCGTAATTCGTGTTTAGAAGTGGCCCATATAATAACATCGTCCACGTAAGCTGTTGTACAAATTAAGTCAGACACGAACGAGTCCATCATTCTTTGGAACACTTTCGGTACGTTTTTAAGGCCAAATATTACTCGGGTGAATTGGAAATGACCTTCAAGTACTTGTACCGCTAACTCCCATCGGTCTTCGGACCGCACGCCTATTTGCCAAAATCCCTGTTTAAGATCAAGCACGACAAAGCATTTGCCTCCCGCTAGCTGTAGGAACAGATCACCAGAGCCGGCATGGGATACGGGTCCGGTTTAGTCACTGAGTTCATTTGCCTAAAATCAGCCGCCGGTCGGTGCGAGCTATCTTTTCTCGTAACGTAAACGATAAGAGCACGAAAAACTGATGATGAAGGTTCAAGAACGCCGGCTTCTATCATTTCTTGGGTTGCTCGAGTAGCTGCTGCTAATTTCTTTGGAGGAGCACCATATACTTTTGGTGGTTCCTAACCTTCATTTAGTTCTAGCCATAGCTTAAACTGGTCGACCGTCGGCCCTGGACACTCGCTGCAATCAGGCAGTTGGAATATACTGTTATATTGGTTTCAAAGATTCTTCCACCACCCAGGCAGACAACTGGTCTCCTCCTGCATCTTAGGGGTACATATAGACTTTATTGAATTTATTCTCTCAGGCCTCGATATGCATACATGCTTATTTTGACAGTCTATCCTCTTAACCCATTTTCTAATGGAATCAAGTCCCAATAAGGGCGTTTGCGTATTCGCAACAACAAAAGACATATGATAGACATTTTCATTTAATAACAACGTCATGTCCCACTCGCCCACAGCCACCATCGATGCGCCCGATGCCTGACATAAACTTGCTCTCGTAGGTTTTACGTTGTTCAATGGCCAAGTCAGTGGTAATATCGACACATCAGCTCCAGTATCCAATTGCATTATTACTGGCTATCCGTTGAAGACTACTTTAAATTTAACTTTAATAAAAATCCTTACATTTGCCAATGTTTCCCACACTTCCTTTTCTTCAAAGGCCATCTGGTTCGGACCACTTTTTTTGTTTGTTCTACTGGTCTTCATTCGATCGAGCCTCTCGGAGCCTCCGAAGGATTAATATTTGTGCCTTGATCTCGCCCACCTTTATTTGTGAGATTGTGAACCCTGTTTCCCCACTGAACTGGCCGTTCTCGAGGAGCAGTACATTGGTTTTGCTGACGCTTAAACGCCGTATTCGTCGGAGCTGGAGTCCTTATATATTGACTTTGCTTCCAGGTCACTGGCTGCTGCCTTCTGTCACGGAATTAATTATTATGCCGCGAAGAATTCCAGTACGGTATGTCGCTCCTGCCAGATGTTGTAACTGGACCCATGCGTGGAGTTGCAGCTGCCAATTTGTTTATCATCATGGCCAAACTTTAAAGAACCTAACATCTCTCTTCAAAGCCTCCGTGGGCGCTGGATATTGCACCGTATCTGGTAGGATCCAGCAGCATGAACATGATGGCCTTATGCGGTTGCAACCCGGGTAAAGACTCGGTAAGCTTCGAGAACCACCGCTTGATACGTGCCATGGTATCCATGGACATCTCACTCAGTAATGGTTTCAGACTGTATAATTCTGAAAACACATCATGAGGCCTGGTCCGGAAATGATCCAACACTCGTTTTTTGTACTCTTCATACGTGAGGTCATCCGGCAATTCCAATTGGACTGCTACTGTCCGGTCCACTAATTCCTGGACAGCCACACGCACAATAGGTGCTTCTAATGTAAATTCTTGGGCTCGAACTGATGCTTCAAATTTTTCGAACCACAACAGTGGCCTTTCCACATCTGGTAGTACCAGCATGGGCTTAAACTCTGATGACGGTCTGAAATAACTCGTCAATTCGGCTGAAAACGCCGGCATATTTCCTCCTGATTCCTCTCCGGCGCAGTCGGCATTGTTGTGTCCACCTATATTGGATGGTCCACGTACATGTATGTCGTCTGTGTTTATTATCAGCGTATCGTCCAGACGAGACTTAATAATGCCTAATTCTGCAGTTAAATTATTCATTTGAGAAGTCAGTCCCTGAATTAACGTTTCCAACCCATCAGAAGCCATTTTAAATGTACCACACATGCTTTATTTTTACTCAATTATATATGGAATTTTGCTCGCACAACGAGCATCGATTTAATAAAACAAATTTACACATATTAATTAATTTATGTTCACTTCGGCTCGAAATCTGCTTTTATCATTGGGCTGACTGCTTCATTCTTATACGGGCGCTTCTGCGAGGAATTTCCGTTGAAATAATTTCTGTCCTAGATAAGACTCTTTGTTCATTAGTTGTCTTAAATGTGGCTATTGCCACACCTATACACATTTATATCATTGACAAATAACTCTGGTTCTGAAGAGAATACAAATCACCTTTCGTTACACTGTTTATTAATCGATAATTACAACAAACCCTCCATTATATCGGTTCAGCCATAGAAAAACAGAGTAATGGCGCGACCAACGCGATTTGGTGTTCTATTTCTGTCTTCAGTCCATTCGGCTTATTATTCAACGGTAGAAACACTGCCTGATGTTACTCGATAATTTCCGCTAAGTCATCGGTGACGACGAGTCTGGATAGGCAAACTAACCTAACAATTGAGGTCACAATTTCAGTATATTCCAGTGCCTTGTGCCATTGTTAATAGTCTCGGGCTTTTGATTTAACACCAGATTGAAATGGATCAAATGTCCATCCCAATGATGTTGACTTTTAAGTTAGCGATCATAAAATTCAACGTAAGCGACGATTTCTGTCCCAGTGTCACTGACAATCATTTGATGGCCGTTATTATTATTGGAATTCCGTTTTTGGGCCGTAGTTGATATTTGAATGTAGGGTAGTATATGTTCAATAAATCGGAACAAATTATGCTCATTTCGGCATTCATGTTTATCACAAATTTAAAACCACTTAGTTCATCCGTTATGTCGAACTTGTTTCTGCTCTAGCCAGCCACCTCCTCGAGATCTTTTCAGAAAAATCTAACGGACTTACAGATTGAACCAGTGCGCAAATATCTTCCATCAAAACACTCAAAAATATTTTTGATTATTCCAAGATACCACGGCTAGGCACACCTTGGCGCCTTCCATGTGAATCTCCCCTACGTATCATGCTAGTGGGGGTTCAACTAGATTTTTGGAGCGTTACGCCTAGCTACTGAATGTGAGCTACCTATCCATCGTGAGTCTCCCAACCGTGCAAATATGTATCCTTCGCCTTGACATTTTGTCAGCTCGAAATACCGACGATGCGAAATGCAACTCTTGTGGGGTTCTTAAACACTAGCATAAGATATGACCCCTTTGTGCTAGAAATTTTTCCTTTAACCACGAGAACATGACCTTCCTCTACCTAAATCTACGACCTCGTGTTTCGCCAAAGAACTATCCCGTCGTAGGGTACTAAGTTCATATCGATAGCTATAAAAGCCACACCACGCACAGACTAGACAAACATTCTGATTGGGTTGACGATGCAAAAGTCTTTTAAAAAGAAAATGTTTATATCGGCCTGATGGTCATTGCTTGAAAAAGTGAAGAGTAATTTATCCAGATTCAGGAAATTTTTCACAGACAATGAACCATTTAATTCATTTGAGCTTCTAGTAAAAGAGCCTCAAAGACGGTATCGACCCGAGAGAACTAAGCAGATGATTGAGCTATTAAGTCAGGAAAAGATGATAAATCAACTTCTATCTGAATTTTATGAGAGAATACTTGCCAAATCTATCAGGCTTGATATCTTTCAAGAAGTTGGAAGCAGTATAGTCATGGCCAAATTTCCTGCTAGATTAAGCGCCACTCTGGATGTCTATGATTCAATAGAACGAAAATGGTCAAAGAAACTCAAAACAGTGGATAGAATTTACCTACAACAGAAACCAAAAGTGTATGCTGAAATTCAAGACTCGCAAATTGAGCAGCAACTTCAACACATCTCAATAAGACTCTCGACCATGGAAAACAAATTTAATACATTACGAGATCTATGTGTGACGAAACACAAGATTGAAAATTTAGATAGAAGATGGTCGCATTCGCATTATCAAAAGCCTTTTTCAAATCAATGGGGAGGCGAATCGCGCGAGGTTCTTTACGGATTTCGCGAGTGGTACATATCGCATTGTAGGTATGTCGATCTTAGAAATTGTCAAGGCAAGGGATGCAACTTTCCACAGCTTTGTGGTCTTCGATGGAAAGGTATTTATCGTCCTAAGGCTAGGTGTATCTCACCGAAAAACCAGTTGAGCTCACGCTAGAATGAGCCGTAGGTGATTTGCATACAAAATGCTCCAAGGATAGCATAAACGAGGCATCCTAAAATTATCAAAGTTAATTTTGAATGTTTTGATGGAAGGTATGCGCAATAAAACAGTATGAATATCTGCTAGAGTTCGGATAGGATATCTTGAGTAAGTTATTGGCTATAACAACAAAAATTTCGTCATAGCGGATTAAAATTCTTAATAGAAACGGGTGCCAAAGGGAGTATAGTTTGATCCGACGTAGTGGAAATAGATTGTCTCACATTCGATTATCAATTATGGGCCACCAATGGAAATCCAATTATGGTTATGTGCGTTAAAGAATTGTCATTGACATTGGGTCATAAATCTTCATTGACTTCGAATTTTTCAGACGCTAAGATTAAAGACAACATCATTGGGATGAATTCTTTTATTCATTTAAACATTGCTTTAGATTTCAACACCAGGGCCATTGGGAAAGGCACGGGGATAGTGACTTATACTGAGACTGGAACCACAGTATTTAGGTTAGCGAGACTGTCCAACCCCGTCGTCGACGATGACTTGGAAAAAGTCATCGGGAAACACCTGCCTGCATTTTTATCGTTCAATGCCTAGCGGAATAGGCTGAAGACAGGCACAGAACAGCAAATCGCGTCATTGGTGTTGCCACCCTGTTCGTTGAAGGCTTAGCCTTTAGCACAGTATAAATAAAAATTCGCTATTGCACAATTTAAACGATTAAAGGAAGAAGGGATGTGTAGGCATTCGAATTCCAAATTTGTATCTCCAATAATGGTAGTTCCCAAACATGAACCGTGACAATTAAGAATCTGTGGTAATTATTTTCTATTGAATTCACTAATGAAAGGTGATTCGTATCCTCTGTCGAACCAGAGTACTTTGCTCACGAATATAATAGGGTATGCCGTTTACACTAAGTTCGATCTGCAGAAAGCGTAAGATCGAGTACATATGGTGGCAGAATCTACACCAAACACAGCAGTGCGATTTCTTTGAGGTGGATTGCACCAATTTTTAGGTATACCATTTGGTTTAAAGATAGCAAATCAGAGATTCCAGCGTTTGACGTTTGAGGTTCTTCCAGACTGTACATTTGCTAGATTTTCTACAGATGACATCATCGTATGAAGTCACCTGAGGTGGGAAACCGTGAGTACTTGGACGCCGTGTTATCTAAGCCAGAAAAGAGCATGATTGGTTGCTTAACTGTAAAATTTCACAGAAAATTCATTTATAATTCGGAAATCAATCCCTTGGAAGATAAGCTCCAAGTGATCAGCGATGTTCTAGAGTCCAGGACTGTAATCCAACTGCTTAGATTTTTGGGGATGATTAGCTATTACTGGCGTTTTATGCCAGGTTTAGCAGGAATTTTACTGTGGTTAAATAGAATAGAATAGAATAGAATCGAATCGAATAAAATATCTTTATTTGGATCAAAACCACCTATGTTCCATTAAATAATGATATTGAAAAATGTACAATATAAAAAAGATATCACATCACATAAATATGTGCAATAAGTCTTCATGTAGATAAGTAAATCTCACTAGTTGTACTGTACAATATATCAATATCAGAAAGTTCGGCTGTAAAGAGTAATAGATTCATCATCAAAAGTAGGAAAATTAAGGTATAAATGGAGTGTAACATAATTCAAAAAATGAGAACCATGACTAGCAATTGATTGTATGTATTGTTGATTAACATGATGATATAATGCATACTATTTAAATTTTAATTATACAAAACTTGAAAAGAAAAATCTCAAGAAATTCTGTTTCTGATAACAATTATCCTTGTTTTTTATTCAACCATGAGAAAGTATTATCATAATCAAAATAAAAAATATCAGCAGGATTGTAGACTTTTTCTAGTTCAGTAGATAAAAATTTAAAAGACATCTTAGATGAAGGCGTTTCTCTAAGCCCCTTTGGCAATTGATTATAAATTTTGTAGATTTTCTAAAAAGAGAATAACTTGCTCGAAACATTTCCCACCAAAGGAGGAGATATTGCCAAATGTCCAGATCTAGTTCCAACTTCATGACTCTTTCTTATTTGATTCATATAGGCACCAGTCCACTGGTTCAAATGGAAAACTTTTATTCAATAGCACATCCTCCGAAACCATAATGTTTGTAGTAATACAAACTGTAATCTAGAGGCGTATATAGTGCAGAAGATAGGACTAATTTGTTTCACAACTTTTCTTTGTACAGATTCTATGTTATTGGACAAACCATTTTTTAATGGATTCCAAGTAGCGGCCGCATATTCTAGTATCGGTCTAATCCATATTATATACAGTTTAAGTTTTATGTCATTCGATAAGATATTTCGATTTATTAGTACCCATCTTTTCTTGGCACTGCCTACTATCCTTTCAATATGTCTGTCAGCAGTGTAACGACACAAATTAATGGCCGATATATTGCGTAAATAAAATTCAATTTTATTTACGTTGCACCAAAGAAAAAAAAGCGAAACTTGCCGTTTAACCAATAGTGTGCAAGTAGGCATGGCATGCTATTTAAGCACGGAAATTTACCATGCAAGTTAGTGGCTGCAATTGCATTCTGCCTTGCGTCACGCGTGTGCGTTCTGTCGACTGTCAATACCTACACTGGTGATTTGATAGTTTCACCAACAATTGGCTACATCCGTGACTCATCTTGTTGCGGTATAACCAGCGAGACGAGCCAATTAATTGCAGAACCTGAACGACGTTATCCACATCGTGATTACAACTCTACAAGAAGAGCAACAACAACCAGAGTCCACCCAAGGCTCTAGGACATCTTCACACTCTGAACAATTCAGGAGAACGCACTTACCAGGCCCTCTTAAGGGCCCCCCTATCAGTAACAAATCTCTATTCAGAGCACTTTAACCGAGTTTGTAACGTCGTACGGCATTTACTTGAAGCCGGGGCGTTTACAAAATTGGCGACCGCGCCAGGATATTGATTATTGTTCTGATTTTTTTGGTATAAATAAAATTGACTTCCTTTTTCATTTATTTGGGATAAAATAGATTAACATTTGCGTTTTCTTTACCCTAATCGTGGTCTTCTGGGAATTTCGTTGGGTGTATATACGTGGATTTTTGTTGAATTTTTTTGGGGGGGATATAATAATAATACATTGGCATCAAAGGCCAACGGGGCCTCTGTTCATCTTTCCTACGTACAAAACGGCACCGTACGTACTCGACAGGCTCAATTGCGGATTTTTGGAAGAAGTTACTGTGACGTGCTTTTGTTCTGCGCTCATAAACCTGTGGAAGCTTTTTGTGGAATTTCCGAATGAGTGCCAATTTCCACAGCTGACGGAAAGGACAACAGACCACAGGCACAAGGGTGCATCAGTATCGGGAAACATCTGGCGCAGGAAGTAGAAGACCGTACTTTCTGCACATCAACGGCATCAACGGCGCCACAGGGAAGAAGCCAACTACAATCCGACATCCTTGTCGACTCTTTTCGTCCACGCAGAATTTTTCACATAGAGAACCAAACGGACAACGCCGGTCGCAATCACCAGCCTACTTGTTTGCATGATCCGGCCAAACAGCCCAACAAGCTTCTGCACCTTCTTGATATCAAAACTGGCGAAGAGTTCATCGTAGACACAGGTGCGGCAGTCTCAGTTCTCAAAGGTGATTCAATGGCCGAGATGTCGCTAGGCGTTCTTCTCGCAACAGCTACAGGCGAGCCATTACCAACTTATGGCTGCCGGTACCGCACACTCAACATAGGTTTACGACGTGAATTTTTCCACAACTTCATCATTGCCAAGGTCTTACATAATATAATAGGCCTTGATTTCCTTCTAAAATTTCGGCTCATTGTTGATCTTGCCAATCAAAAGATCATCGACCCCTCCACCGGACTTGAGCAAAGGTTTTGGACACTTGCCTCCGAGCGTTTGGAGTTACAGGTCATTCAGCCAACCCCAGTGCATCATTCAGCAGAGATATCAGCAGCTCTTCGAAAATACAAATCGCTTTTCGATCTTAACAAGTCAGAGCTACGAGTCTCCAACACGATGCATCATATCGTCACAGAAGGACAACCTATTGCACTCAAGAAGCGACCACTGGCTCCTGCTAAGCTGAAAGCTGCCCAAGAAGAACTCTCAAGGCTTTTGGAAGAGGGAATCATCAGACCATCAAAAACTGTCGGAGGTTTCTGCACTTAGTCTCTAAATCAAACAGATCGTACAGAGCCTGTGGAGACTACCGTAAGCTAAATTCAGTGACAAAATCTGATGCATATCCTATTCCAAATATCAACACTTTACTTGAAAAACTCAACGGCAGCAATTTCTTCTCAGTGATTGACCTCAGACAAGCGTACCATCACATACCGGTAGCACCAGAGGATATCGAGAAAACTGCAGTCATCACTCCATTTGGCCTTTTTGAATATCTTTACATGCCTTTTGGACTTAAGTGTGCTACTCAGACATTTCAAAGATTCATAGACAACATACTTCGCGACGACTCTGCTTATTGTATGTCATATCTCGATGACATTATGGTATTCAGTCCAGATCTAGAATCTCATGCGAAACATCTACGAAATGTCCTCTCACGCTTATCCAACCACGGACTCAAGATCAACTGTGACAAGACGCAGATTGCAACTTCATCCGTCGACTTCTTAGGGCATCGTATCACGGCACAAGGTATTCAACCGTTGCCGTCAAAGACGAATTCAATCAAGAATATCAAGTCACCAAGGACTGTGAGCGAGTTGCAGAAAATCCTGGGAGTACTAAACTATTATCGCAAGTTCCTTCCGGGCCTTACAAAACAACTTTATCCTTTGTGCAGGCACCTGCGGAACCGTAAAGGATTAGCAAGAATTCCATCATTGCTTGGTCATCCAAAGACGAGGAATTACTTCGACTTGCCATCAACTCGTTAGCCATTGCCACAATGCTAACTCACCCAGATTTTGAAAAGCCATTTCTACTCACAACAGATGCTTCTGAATTCGCTATTGGAGCCACGTTGGAACAAGAGATCGACGGAGTTCGGAAGCCTATCAGTTTCTACTCGCGTACTCTCCAACCAGTAGAAACGAGGTACGACACTTTCGGCCGAGAACTTCTCGCCATCCACGACGCAGTGCGCCATTTTATCAGCATCATTGGCAGTAGCAGATTTGTTGTTTTCACAGATCATGCACCACAAGTTTGCGCACTTTGAAACGCAACTTCATCTATCGCCAAGTACCCTGCCAGAGTGGAAAGACAGCTTTCTCGTCTAAGCAAATGGCAATTTGACGTCTTTCACGTCAAGGGCAAACAGAACTTCATTGCAGATGCCCTGTCCAGGCCAGACGTCTCTCTACAAACATCTTCGCCGTCTCCATTCACTATCAAATCCGTGGCACTCAGTGAACCTGCACTAACGCCAACTCTCCTGCGAACTGAACAACGCGGTGACATTCACATTCAAAGATCAATAGCCCGTCACCCGACCAAGTTCATATGCCGTCTGTGGGAAGGCTTACCAATTGTTTACTTCACGGGTACGCAGCCCAACAAGCCAGTTCTGCCGACCAGCCTTCAGAGAAAAGTTTTCAATTCAATTCACTCAATTTCTCACCCAGGAAGCCAAGCGACTGTCCGACTTCTTACAGATCGTTTCTGGGGTCACAGACTTAGGCAGAATGTTAAACGATGGGTCCCAGAGTGTACAATTTGTCAGAAAAACAAGATCACACGACACACTCGTTCTAAGTTGCAACATTTTCGATCTACTTCTCGCCTAGCCATCGTCAACATTGACATAGTTCATCTGACAAAGGTTCAAGGTTTCAGTTACCTTCTAACTATGATCGATAGATTTACATGGTGGCCTGCGGCATTACCTCTTGGCACCATTTCTGCAGACGAAGTAACTAACGGTTTTATCTCTGCATGGATATCCAATTATAGTGTTCCCAATGAGGTCATCACGGACAGAGGCACTTGCTTCTCATCTGATCGTTTCAAAACCACCTTGCGGTACATGGGTTGCATCTTACGCCAGACAACTGCCTACCATCCCCAAGCTAATGGTATAGTAGAGAGAATGCATAGGGAACTCAAAGCTGCTTTAGCATCCTCGTCCATTAATGGCAACTGGGTCGATGCACTACCTTTAGTTCTGCTTGCCATTCGTTCCCGTACTCGTGAATCCATTAAAACATCTGCGTCACAACTCTTGTATGGCATGGATCTACGCCTGCCTAGTCAGCTCCCACGTCTACTACCGGCACAAGATGACCCACAAGACGAAGCTACCCGCCTTCGAATTCATTTCGGTAACATGTCTGAACAACAGCCGAGACATACGCCTCGTCCAGTCTTCGTTCACCCACAGCTCCACAGCTGCAAGAGAGTACTCGTTCGCAACAATAATTCTGTTGCACCACTACAACCAAAGTATCGCGGTCCTTACCCGATTTTGCTCAGACAACCAAAATACTTCATTATTATGCAAGGCGCTACACCGACATCAGTAAGCATAGACAGATTGAAACCGTTTATCGAACCACCTGATCCTGAGAGCGTTCAACCTTCTACACACGTCTCAGGCTCCGTCTGCCCACAATCTCAATATCCTGCTTTGTATAACGCGTAATTGAATTTTTTAAACATTAACATTAACTATCAAAAAAATTTTAACCTTACGTTATTTTTCGTATTTGTTTCACGTGGCATAACCAGCTGTTCTTAGCTAACAATTGTGTAGCATTTTTGAACAGTTCTTTGGTATTATGCCATCTCTGAGGCAATGTTCGTGTACATATTTTATGCAGTTACCTTTGATTTTAATGTATATATTTTTACATTATAATGTATTTCTCACACATGACATTACACTGCCTATTTTGGTATGACCAGCTACTTAGAGCTAACGCTTTCGTGTAGCAACACTAAGTAGTGATCAGCTTCATATCATGGTACAGGTCACTTTCAATGCATATCTCAACTTTATCAATTGCACAAAGACCACTCTACAAATGTCATGACCACAACGTCGAGCACTCTAACTCCTTTGGTCGTATACAAACACATTGACAACGATCCAACCTGCTTAGGGTTTAACTTAAACCTGGCAAATTCAGAGGCGATTTACCTCGAAATCTTCACGCTGCGGCTCCCAAATCTTACACTGCTCTATTTTGCCTCACGTGGTATGACCGACCACTAGAGCTAAAAATTTGTGTAGCAATTCCTAGTAGTTACCTGGCATCATATCATTGTTGAAGCAACCAACAAGCATATTTAAGCCCAGCACTTATGGTTCATCATATTTTTGCTTAACTTGGTTCGAACTCTGTCATGCATTTCTTATCTAGCCTCGAAGAGAGGAATTTTTTTCAGAGAGGAAAGTGTTGTAACGACACAAATTAATGGCCGACATATTGCGTAAATAAAATTCAATTTTAGTTACTTTGCACCAATGAGAAAAAAGCGAAACTTGCCGTTTAACCAATAGTGTGCAAGTAGGCATGGCATGCTATTTAAGCACGGCAATTTACCATGCAAGTTAGTGGCTGCAATTGCATTCTGCCTTGTGTCACGCGTGTGCGTTCTGTCGGCTGTCAATACCTACGCTGGTGATTTGATAGTTTCACCAACAATTGGCTACATCCGTGACTCATCTTGTTGCGGTATAACCAGCGAGACGAGCCAATTAATTGCTGAACCTGAACAACGTTATCCACATCGTGATTACAACTCTACAAGAAGAAGAACAACAACCAGAGTCCACCCAAGGCTCTAGAACATCTTCACACTCTGAACAATTCAGGAGAACGCCTTACCAGGCCCTCTTAAGGGCCCCTCTATCAGTAACAAATCTCTATTCAGAGCACTTTAACCGAGTTTGTAACATCGTACGGCATTTACTTGAAGCCGGGGCGTTTACAGCAGAAGCTGTACTTTGAATAGTTATGTCTAAATACTTTATTTTTTGCATAAGCTTATTCTCAAAAACATCACTAATCACAGCATTATGAAAATAATCATAATTAAAGTCTGTTTTGTTACCTATTTTTAAAGCTCTCGTCTTTTTATTGTTTATTCTCAGTCCTAGTGTTATCAATTATCTGCTTAAATCATACAAATCTAATGTCACATTATTTTTGGAGGATTCGACATTTTTTGGATCAATTGGAAAGTTTATTTTTAAATCATTTGTAAACTCGAATTTGCAAACTCGACCGTTAATGATCTTAGTTTCCAAATGTGCAAATACGATTTTAAATAAAATTGGCCCCAAACTTGAACCCTGTGGAATTCCACTTGTTACTCTTTTCGATTTTGATATCAAATCGTTTACTTGAATACTCATTCTTCGATTATATAAATAGAATTTAAGTAATCTAAAAATATTCGGATCAATATTCAATAAATTAATCGCATTCAAAATAGCATCAAAAGATATAGAGTCAAAAGCTTTTGAGATATCTATAAATATAATTAATGCATCTTACTTATTCTCATCTAATGTAATTACATGTTTCCACATAGAAAGCATATTAGTAGTTGTCGATCTATCTTTCGTAAAGCCATGTTGATATAAATCAAAATCAGCCGGCAACATACATTCTAAATGATCTAGTATCAATCGTTCTATTATCTTCAAAAACGAAGGGATAATAGAGATTAATCTATAATCACTGGCGCACGTTGGCTTACTTTTGACAACGGTTTAGCTACCATCGTTAGTATATCGATTGGTAATTTCCCATTCTTCAAAATTCTATTGATATAATTGCAGAGCGCATTCATAAAATTTCAAGGTAATTGAAGTAGGTTATCAATCGATATACCAAGGTGATCTTATTGCTTTTTTTATTTTATTTTTAACATTATTTTTTTCAATGCATCACTGTCAATAACAAGTCCTGGTTCCTGGTCTTCCGAAGGATCAGGTAGATCCATGGAATTGCTTTCATTCTGTGGATTGCATACCAAATTGCCAAATTCTTCATCCAATTCACAGAGAAATTCATAATCAGTTTTATCAACAGGTTATATAAGCTTTAACTTTTCCTTATATTTTGGCTGTAATTTGTGAGGAGTTTGTATCCTAGTCTAGGATTACTCTTCCTTTTGGCCAAAATAATTCGTTCTTATCTTTGACGGATTATCAGCATTGATGAATTAATTTCTTTATCAATCAAATCTAACCTCATTTGTTCAATACTATTGATAAGACTACACTTCATTATATTATCTTGTTTAATTCTTAGTTTACATATTTTCCTATTGATTCGTTTCGGCATAATATCCGTAAACGTAGATGCCTGAAATATAACAGATAATAACGATGAAACAGAAGAAACAAATTCGTCAGTGTTCATGATATAAAAACATTCATAATCAATAAGTAAGCTTAATTCTCTAAAAAGATTCCAGTTCATTCTGGAACATTGCACGTGTGCATTTGCAAAATTAAGTTTCTGCGTTTTTCTACTCAAGATGTTCCATTGTAAAATAATTTGTTTGTGATCCAATACTTTGAAATAGTTTACACCATCATAACTTTGTGATTTCACCGTTTTAATTTCTAAGTATACATGATCTAAGCATTGCGAACCTCTAGTTGATTCATTTATAATCTGCTTGAGATCGTGATTATAAAAAAATTGATTATTTCACAGTCATGTAAATTATTAAAATCACCTACCACCACATTATAGCCATGACAGTCAAAAATAGATTGAAAAGAATTGGTATATGTGTGATCTTCATATAAAGTAGCATACGGCGGTTTGTAAACTGCTGTTAAGATCAGATTACCAATTTGTATAGATAAAAAATCAATGATAGCATTATCTTGACTAGTATGTAAAATTTTCGCATTTAATACAGATTTACTATAAATGAGTACTCCTCCACCTCTTTTATCCAGCGATTTGTCTTTTCTGAATAAAGAATAGTGAGGAATATCAAATTCATGGTTTTCAATATCCTTGTTAAGCCAAATTTCAGATAATATTATAAAATCAAAATCGTTACTTATTATAAAATTACACAGAAAAAAAGTTTTTGTTCTTAACACTTCTTAACTCGAAATTTGGTTCATGATTAGAGCACGATCAAGGAGTTCTGACGTATTGATTTTAAATACGACGAAAATTACCAATTCCAAAGGGCCAAATACCCGTTAAGCCAAATAACCACATTAACATCTGTGGACTGAACGAAGCTGTTTGAGCTGATCACAGATGCTTCCGATGAAGCCATTGGGTCAGTGTTACATCAGATATATAATGGTATTGTTAAGCCGATTTTATTTTACAATAGGAAGCTTCAAGATCGTGAAAAGCGATATGAAATGCTTTAGAAGGAGTTACTTGTGGTTAATGCTACTTTGTTACATTTGGAGCACTACCTGGACGGACATAAGTTCACTTAATTGACTGATTATATACCGTTGATAAGTATCTTTCGTGAGCCGAACAGGCTTATATATTCTCTGCGTGTGAAATCACAAATAACCAAACTGGCAAAATCTGCTTTTACTATTTTTCATATCTCGTGAAAAGAGAATATGATGGCAGACACACTTAGTAGACCACACGTATTAGACGTAGATTGTTCTGGTTAGAGCCAATCGTCGGCTCTATTGCATTTCGAATGGTTTTACCTAGCACTTAGAGGAAGTGCAGATTGTTGATCCTTTAGTAGCTTTGTTGGCCAAGAAGTAAGCGTACATGTGCAAGAAGGTTGGAGATAAGTAGTAACTGTGTGAAATCTCCCGAAGATAAACTTGACCATATGTACTGATAAAATTATGATATGAGGTAGTTCAACAGCTGCATGAATTTTGTGACCCTTCCATTAAGGCGTGTATCAAGTTGGTCATTGATACATATATATGACCAAAGGTGTCGAAAGACATACAGGCTTGGAAAAGGACACATGCCTGGTGTTAAACCTGTAAAGGTTGGCGACACACTAAAACCGAAGTGAAAACGATTGGTATACCAGCGGGTCAGTTCAGGCATATACACATCGATATTGTAAAATGCCCGAAATCTCTCTTCAGAGGTAACTATTTACGATTGTTGATCTTTTCAGTCGTCAGTTTAAAGTAGCGTTCCTTAAAAATGTGACAGCTCAGTAAGTCTTACTTATATTCTTGCATATTTGGGTGTCACGGTGTGATGCACCGGTAAGAGCAACTAGTGATCGTGAAAGTCCATTTATGTCTGAACTTTTATCAGGTCATCGAATGCCATGGGGAGAGAAACGAGACACATGTCCATACAATCCCAGAGCAAATGGGATGGTTGGGAGACTATAGTGTTGCTTACAATGCGAAATAGATAAAGAGCACAGTTAGAAACATCCATAACAGGGTATGTTTATGGACAGCCAATGAGATCACATGGAGATTTTCTAATAAAGGCTCCAAATATTCTAAATTTGGCCTCTAGTTCGGTAAATTGGTTTGGTGGAGTATTGAGGGACAAAATAAGTCGTTTAGCTCCAACCAAATGTAGTTCAAGGTTGAAATTCTATGCTTGCTGCAAAAGTATATATAATCAACGAGAACAGACAAAATTCTCTGGTTCTGTTTTATAAGGGACCATTCAAAGTCAAACATATGACCGAAAAAATGTATTCATAGAGGTGAGTTGTACAGAAGATGTGTAGCACTGAATCGCTGTGTTCCACAGATTATCTGGATTGATGACGAGACCGATAGACTGAGGGGCACGAATATGCAAAACTCGTTCCAGAATGTTTCAATGAAAGCTAAAAAACAAGAATTATGTTTATTACAAAACGCTCTTGTTAGAGAAAGTTGTATATGTAAACCAGGATATTTCCTCTGAGAAAATAAATACTATTAACCTTTTCCAGGTTAATGTTGACAGATTTGCTTACTAAAAAAAATTATTATTAAGCAACGTCTAATCCGTAAACAAAGTCTACTCAGTTTTTGCATTAAACAAATGATTACGAAGTAAAAAGAATTTATGGAGCATTATTAAATTAAACAATCAATCATTTTTACCACCACTCGTGCAACCACTTATTGTTTAATGATTGACTTATTCAGTTGTCAATATTTTTTGCCTGACGTGCGTTGATTTGTAGCAAATATCGTATTTATATTATCAATTTTACTATTTATATTCCTCACAATATATTACCTTCAACTCGAGTTTCCGTCTTCATTTGTGTATATTGAGATAGTCCAGGAACATGAGCTCTGATTTGCTTGACTTTTTCACTCCAAGCAAGGAAGTCACTAAAGTTCAATTATTCGGTGTACTCGGTGCATAGTAATAATAAATCTCATTTTAATATAATGGATAACATTAATAAGTGTGATGGTACAGAGCAGTTGGCCAAGAGACTGAAGAAAATTAGCTTAAGATATGATATTGAGGAATTATGTTATTAGAAATTTAGTGATCATTCCGCTGAAATTGAATATCCGAGTCTGACATCTCAGGACCCCCATTGTTGTGACCATAGGGCCTCTACAATAACGCATTTACCTTAATGTTGATGCAATGCCCAACTAGTATACGTGAACTTTACAATATTATATGTTTAATTATTTTTCACTTGATAAGGAAGTGTTTATATTTGTTTTAATTTGTATATGCAGTTAGAGCGGCAATCCTTGACACCTGAGGTAAAATAAATGCTTATATATTTATAATGAAATAGCATTGATAACTAATTTCTGATTTTTCATTGGTCTTTTTGTATTCTTTATTATTTTCTATTTAATACCTTAATTAATAAATCATAAAATTTTGCATTTTTGATATATTTATTTTTGTTTCTAGTATTAGTTATAATTGATATCGTTAAATAAAGCAATGGTGGCTTATTGTGTTTGAGGGCCACTTTGGGCTATATTTTTTGCTCTGCATAGAATGTTATAATTCTTCAACCATATTGTCATTCCAAATTATCATCTCCTTAATTTTTTAAATACATTAGCCTGCTGACCATGAGACGCACAATTGATCCTTTTGATCGGACTCTCATTAATGATAAGTACAAAGTCGTCCGAAAAATCGGTTCTGGTTCATTTGGCGATATATTTCTTGGAGTTAATCAGGCAAATGGAGAGGTAATTTAAAAAAGTTCTCTGACTGAAACCTCATAATGTTTGTCGTTTGTTATCATTTGTGTGTACACTTGCTGTATAGCATCAGAGCACGCGATGTATATTTATCTCTTGTATGTTACTGTTAAATATTATTTAAATGTATTGTACGCCTACATTTGCTATGATGTTTTCTTTAACATTTATAAGCCTAAATCCTTTTGTAACTGAAAGTTCTGTAATTCATTCGTAATTGGAATGCCTTATTTTATTACATATTGTGAATACTATGGTTTTACAAATACGTATAACTGTATATAAATAGTTTTTATCTTGAGGGAAACCGATCGTTAAAGTACTGTTAGCACAAAAATATTTCATCTAAATACAATCATAATGTTCATCAGTATTTTTATAGCAACTTTTATTATCCTGTATGCCTATTTTGATTTGTAACAGTTAAAAAATTTACGGATATTTACTTTTTATATAAATACTTCTAATCTAGGAAGTCGCCATAAAGGTTGAAAGCAGGTTTGCCAGGCATCCTCAACTCAGCTATGAAAACAGAATTTACAGATTACTTGCTGGTGGAATTGGAGTTCCTCATATAAGATGGTATGGAATAGAGGGGTCGAGAAACTTTCTCGTTATGGATTTATTGGGGCCGAGCTTGGAAGATTTGTTCTTATTTTGCTCGAGAAGGTTTACAATGAAGACTGTATTAATGCTAGCGGATCAAATGCTTTCAAGAATCGAATACGTTCATAACAGAAGCCTAATACATCGAGATATAAAGCCGGATAATTTTTTAATGGGTATCGGGCGACACTGCAATCGAGTTTATTTGGTTGATTTTGGACTAGCCAAAAAATTCAGAGATCCTCGAACTGGACGGCACATAGCCTACCGGTAAACTTTGAATTGTGTATTTTTAAGTGAAGACAAAAATCTTACAGGAACAGCCCGTTATGCAAGTATCAATGCGCACATTGGAATAGAGCAATCACGGAGAGACGATTTGGAGTCGATGGGCTACGTAATGATGTATTTCAATCGAGGTTCTTTGCCCTGGCAAGGTCTAAAGGTACTTATTTTTCCCATTAATCGTTAGTATTTTTTACGTCCAATTGGGCAATACGCTGTAAAGATATGCTTTCTAAATGTTTATTTGTTTTTTAAATCCTTGTGCAGGCCACGACGAAGCGGGAAAAATATGAACGTATTAGTGAAAAAAAGATGGCTACCACAGTTGAGTTGCTGTGCAAAAACTACCCAGCGGAATTTCAGATGTATATGAACTACTGTCGGGGACTCCGCTTTGATGAGGGTCCTGACTATCTTTACTTAAGGCAAGTACTGCGTGTTCTATTTCGTACATTAAACCATAACTATGACTATCTGTTCGATTGGACAATGTTGAAGCAACGCAACCAAGCCATTGCTCACAAATCAGCTGCAACTGGCAATGCAGCACCTGAAGTCTGTTTGACGCGTGACGTTGACCCAGCGGAGCAAGCAATTGGAGGCACTGCTGGGGCAGTAGCAATCAACATTTCTGGTACCAATCCTACAGGGGAAGCCAGTGGTCCAACTACTGGCACTGCAAAGGTTCCTGGTGGATTAGAGACATAGATTATATGACTCAGGTAAGTTCATTCTTGATGGCATTATCCAGGCTTAAAAGTATTTCGTATTATGTGTTATATAGGCCCAATTTTTTTATAAAAAAAAATTCAATCTTTATATTTTTTGAAATTTGGCATGCATTTAGTCTGGGTATAATTTTAATTGTTATTTTTAAAATAACCATGCCGACCCAAATCATAGTTATTATTGTGTTTCGATTTTCCAATTCAAATTTCGGTAAACCATTAGTTTTCTCTTAAAACCTTATTTATACATCGCTTGTTTATCATTGTTGTCACTATATTACATAAACATAACAATAAATTGTAAAGTTCCTGCTGGAAAGCCTTGGTGCATATGTGTATATATTACGCATTTTCGCAATCAATCTCTCAATTTAATAGTATGAGTACTACCAACCACGTTTATATTTATCCTTAGAATCGTATATTTTGTGTTCTTATGCTATTATGAACCAGTATAATTTTTCAGCTCTAAATTGATGTATCTATACCTGTATCATTATGGTAGAACTCACCAGGTCTTTCCAAATTACGAGTGTTTTTTTCTATAATTAAATGATCTTTGTTTTGTTCAACAGGGTTGTTAGAAATCTCTTGAAAGTTATTCTACATAAGAGTCGCGTTTGTGTGTTCCCCCGTAACTGCTTGACATTCAGTTAAACATACATAAATACATATGCGCATCTTAGTGGAAATAAAATGACTGCGTATCAGCTAAGTGTTGGGTTATGTGCTTATGTAGTTAGTCACCCACTTTATCGAAAAAATCGTTTCTCCGACGTTTCGTGTCACATTAAGTGGCGTAATTAAATGATTTTTTCTCGATTTTGCCTAATGATAGCATGCTTAATGTTTTGCGCAACTATTTGCTGGCATGTTCTGTACCATTACTTATTTCTCTGTCATGCATGTCAATCCACAGCAAATTCTTGACAGTACGTGAAGAGTTCACAACATGGACGTAACCGGTGTATTGAATAAATTGTTTTTTTTTTGCAAATGTATGTACGATCGCTAATGACTGCTAATCTTTTCAATGTGGCCTGCGCAGCGTTTCGGTTGCCGAATAATAATAAAATATGATCTGAGTAATCTAGATCGATTTATCTAACGTCTTGCAGGATTGCTACACTATTCTGAACGCTTTGGGGAGTGTAATTCATAAATTCATCTGTTAAAAAATTTAATATACATGAGGAATGTGTACATCATTGTCGGCACTACTGATAGTGTTTATATTCGATAATTCATTTTAGATCCTGATGCGACCAGACGTGATTGTGTAGAGAACACTTAAGTTTACTCACATTCACTGAATTTATCTGTTTTTACCGTCAATAAATTTGACCTTAATCTTTCCCGTCTAAAAATTGAACTATTTTGTATTTATTATGTCAACGAGGATTGCTGGATAGTGCTGTGGCGGTTAGCTTGCGACATTGACCTCATTCTTCGCGAAGTGTCATCTCTGTATGATCTTGTTTACTAATTAATTCCCTTATTTGAAATACCTTCCTGGCAGTTTTCTAATAGAGACTCACAATAGGAAAAATAATAGCGTTCTAAGTTGACTCACTAAAAAAGTATCATCCCAGCAAAATGCGCGCGTGACTCTTTCATTGCATATTGTTGTGATAATTTTTCTGTGCTCGATAATTTAAAGTGCATTTTGTGTTACACTTTCAGTTGTATACTTTTACAATGTTCTTTTAATTTCTCGTGTCTCTGGTTGTGTTTTATTGATCTATGTTGTTTAGTTGTTTGATTGTGCATTTTTGTTTTATGTTATTCAGCTAGCATAACCTCAAACTTTATTTCTATCGATTAATGAAATACTCGCTAATTGAAGTGTTGTCCAATGTCACCACTAGGATTAAGCGACCTAGTGTTCTTTAACAGCTTATTCAACTATCATTATTTTTTATAGTTATGTGACAGTGAAGCATTGGTTCTTAAATTTTAATATATTGCCGCCCTTGAATATGAATGTCAATTTTTAAGTTAATTTTATCTAAAAACATAGTATGAAATAACAACTGGAGGAACAATCTCATAACTAATACTGATCTGTTTGGTTCAAAAAACAGATCGGGTAATTTTGATCAATCCATTGTGGCAATTTTTAATTCTTTTAATTTAGTTACGAGTTTGTAGTTGATTGTTATCACTTTAGTCAGAATTTTTGCTTTTTACTCCTACCTAATGTACGGCATACATCTTATGCCGAATATGCACACCTACCTATGAAGCTTTATGAATTAGAGGCTAAAGAATAAAGACCCCTACGATGGATATGAAGTCAAATAAGCGAAGACCTGACAATATTATATCGTTAAATTACCTAACTTTAAAAACAAGTATTGTTAGACAACAGTCAATTTCGAAGTGTTGAACCTAATGTGTATCTTAAATTAATCAATAAAAATCGGTTAGATAAGAATTAATGAATTATTTGTTATGGGATGGCACGGTAAATGACTGATTAACCTGTTGTATATTTTCAACCCAATAACAAGCCACTATTAATCTTGGTCATTTACATGAGCTAGGCTTATATTTTGGTAATAAGCTCTTTCTACCATTAGTAAAGGTTGTAGTCTAAATCGAACCTAACAATTTTATTTTCATTTATAATGTATTTTTTTGTTTCAATTTCAAAGCTTTCTTTATTAATCACGTTCTGGCACAACTGCATATAGCTGTGCATTTAACATCATTCAAATTTCTTGTGTCCAGACTCAATTAAATGACTGAGAGATCAGATCTTGTAAATGTCTTCGCTTACATGCAGTTCTGTTTTCCATTTACCTTAATTGGGTACAATTTTTCACCAACAAACATCAGATTTGGGATTTCATAAACCTAATTAAAATAAGATTTCATATCATGTTAGTAAGTTTACTACTTAGAGTAAATTAATACCTTAAAAAGGTTCATATTATATTTCAGTTCGACCGATTTTATTTTTTCTGCTTAACTCGAAGTCCTTCGGTAAGTCAGGTATTGCATACTACGACTAATGTATGTTACTTAAGACAATAATTGTTCCTTCTATTAATTTAGGAGGGCAACAATTAGCAGTAAATATTTCTCGCAGTATGACTAATTCCAACCTCCTATGGTTTGCCTCAATCACATGCTTATTTTTAACGATTTTATAATTTCGGTTTTCATCCAATGTGGGTGATTTGACTGGCAACTAATAGTTTAAGGGTTAAAATATTCCAATAAATATATGACGAGTTTCTAATTATAATTTATTTTATATTCATAAAAGTTAATTCATCGAATTACTCTCTATCAGTCAGAAATTGTAGTTCTGTAATTTGATGTCATGTCTAACAAGTTTTCTATATCTTTATCGCCATAATTATAGATCACTAATATATAAACCAAGCACTGCATATACAATTTGGTCTTCATGTGAGCCCTATATAATGATTTCCCCCAATTAATGCATAAAAAGCTTGCTTTTGGTGCCGTTGAATGCTATGTTCTATTTTGACATTTATAGTTTGTTTATAAAATTCTTTCCTGATTAAATAATAAGTTGGTATAATGCGACCGATTGTAATTGACTTCGTTCTAATATGAACTGACGCTCAATCATGGAATTACGGGATCGATATACGGAGGTACATTATTGCAACATCTATGTTCGCCAAACTTTAAACATAATCTTATATGTTTATCACCAAATTCATTATAAGAATTCATCACTATGTATATATATATATATATATATATATATATATATATATATATATATATATGATATCCATGCCGTTTTAATTAACACAGTATTTTTATAATTAGGAAAACAACACAAGTAACAAAGTGGATAAAGGCCATTTATTTCGTGAATACTAATCATCTCTTATACAATCATACATATTTATACATTTTGGGTTGTCAATTGGTTATGTTATCGGTGACAAATCTGACTCGTTATTACTGCTGTTTCTTGTTTTGACTAGTAGGTGAGTGTGTATGCGTTTGTGTTTGTGTTGTGTATGTGTGTTTGCATGTAAAGGTCATTCTCGCAGTATTGCGAAGTGATGTCTGAGATCTTGTCATTATTGTTTTGATAACTTGAGAGTTAGCCATTTGTGCAAATTGTTCACTGTTATCTATACAAGTGCTATTTTTCCCAGTATAGTTAATTGTTTCACCCCGCTGCGCGAGAGTGCTATTTTCGCTTGGTAACAACGCTAATGTTGATTGTCTTGTTAAACGCTCACACTGTTTGGAGACTTCTGTCATCGTATGCGCCTCTGTTATCTCAACTTCACCTTGTTGCCAATCAGGAATTGTTATACTTGAGGCGGACGCTTACAAGAAGGCCATGAAGGATATAATAAATGATCCATCCAAATTTAAGCATGACATCAAACAGAAAGATGATTCAACGAACATCGAATCAAGAATAAATGCAATTTTGAAAAAGATGGAAAAACATGTTCTAACATCGATGGCTGACTCCGAGATTAGATCAAAACTCACAGAAGACATCCAAAAAGCAAAACCAGTCGGAACAAACACCGCAAGATTGTACAGCAAACCAAAAACTTATAAAGCCGTGACAGCCTCAGGAGCTCCTTCGATGCGGCCCATTATGTCAATGATCAACGCTCCACAGCATAAACCAGCCAAGTTTCTCTGCAAACTACTTGAACCAATACGGAGCATCATAAACGCAAATACTATCAAGGACTCCTTCGAAATAGCAAATGAATCGAAGGGGAAGGACATCTTACAAATTAAAATGGTCTCGCTTCACGTCTCAACCTTATTTACAAACATACCACTGGATAAGACAACGGAGATCTTGTGTGACCTCATCAAAAATGAGTTTTTTGACTTCCCTATAGACACTAATGACATCAAAGACCTCATATTAGCATGTACTAAAAACGTGCAGTTTACTTTCGAAGGGATATACTACCGTCAGATCAATGGTGTAGCTATGGGAAGTTGCATCGCACCCCTCCTGGCAGATGTATACATGTATCACCTGGAAAAAACGAGCCTAAAAGGTATAATTGACCAGTGCGCAATCTACAAAAGGTATGTAGATGATATCTTGTTGTTCATCTCAGAGGAAGCAGACCCTTCCGAAATCCTCAAACAAGCAAATGGAGTCGATTCAGACATCAAATTCACTCTCGAGGTAGAGAAAGACGACAGTTTCCCATTCCTTGACATCAAACTCACTCGAGATGCAAACGGAGATTTGACACTGGCCATACATAGAAAATCCACTTTCACCAGACGATACAATCATTACAACAGTAGTGTGCCAAAATCCCACAAAAGAAACTTAGTAAAAAACCTAGCAAGCAGAATCAGGATGATCTGCTCTGAACACAAGATTGAGGAAGAACTGGGCTACCTCAGGAAAATTTTGCCAATTAACAACTACCCAGAGCGTTTCATTGATGTCATTATCAGACCACGGCAGATTCGTACTAGAGAGGATACCGTCAAGCAGGTTTTCCTAAACTTGCCATTTAGAGGCGACGTACCAGCCTGAATAATTGCACGGCGGCTGAATAGAATAACTAAGGACAACTTTCCCAGTGTTAAAATTAATATGACATTTAGTACACAGAGAATCATGAGGTTGGATGCCAAAGATCAATTGCCAATTCTCTCCAAATCATTCATATACTACAAATTCTCATGTATGTGCGGTAGCACATATATCGGACGTACGAAGAAGCAATTGATAAGCAGAATCCAGCAACATTTGCGACAGAAATTGATTAACCAAGGCTTGCCACCGTCAGGAAAATAAGCTATTTCCGATCATATATTGGCAACGGGGCACCCTGTCAATTCGACCAATTTCACAATTCCACATAAAGCAAAATCCGAAAAGTTATTGTTTATCTACGAAGCACTTTACATAAAACAACAAGCACCTGACCTTAACATTCAAAAGTTTCATCAACATGATATCCTTATTGACTGGCCAAGAATAACAAAATTCAACAACAATCTACTAGTATCCAGCCAAGAACCAACAGGCCCTCGACTAGAATCAACAAACGTACAATCGGATTGGCAACAATGTGAAGTGGAAATAACAGAGGCGCATACGATGACAGAAGTCTCCAAACAATGTGAGCGTTTAACACTGCAATCAACATTAACGTTGTTACCAAGCGAAAATAGCAACCTTGCACAGCGGGGTGAAACGGTAAACTATACTGGGAAAAATAGAACTTGTATATGTAACAGTGAACAATGTGCACAAATGGCTAACTCTCAAGCTACCAAAACAATAATGACAAGATCTCGGACATCACTTCGCAATACTGCGAGAATGACCTTTACATGCAAACACGCATACACAACACAAACACAAACGCACACACACTCACCAACTAGTCAAAACAAGAAACAACAGTAATAACAAGTCCGATTTGTTACCAATAGCATAATCAATTGAAAACCCAAAATGTATAAATATGTATGATTGTATAAGAGATGTTTAGTATTCACGAAATAAATGGCCTTTATCCACTTTTTTATTTATGTGTTGTTTTCCTAATTATAAGAATATATATATATATATATATATATATATATATATATATATATTCTATAATTAGTTGGAGTATTTTCTTATTTTTTGGCGGAGTTTACAACTAGTATATTTTTGGCAGTGCTTGACACTAAAGCTAATTCTTAATGGATTACGATATATATTCACTTTTCGCAAACCTTGCTTTTCGAAGCATAAAAGTATCTGTGTATGCGTGTGTTTCCATGGTCCGGCGAAAATTTCTAACAATTACACATTGCTAATTTGACTAGTCTAAAGTACTGATTTTCATAAATCTTAAAGTTTTGTTCAAAATTACACAAATGGCACCTAAGTCTTTTGTGAATACGTAATTTATATCGCTATGAGACACGTGAAAAATGTTACGATGTGCATTGGCTGTAAATTTATTTGCATTTAGCATACTACTATTCATTATTTTTTAAAAGCACAGGATAAAATACGTAATGCTACCTACGTCTGGTGTTGTACCTATTGTTATTGCATTTTGACAAATTATGCATTCTTGGTTTCTTTAAGTGTAGATGGTGTTACGCGTTAGTCTACCATTTTAAACATTACATTTTTTACGCGAAAATCTTTTGCAACGCCTTCCGTAATGGTAAGGTGTATTAATTTGCTACTATGGCTTGTAATTATTGCCATGAAAAAGCAGAACTGAGTATCCTGAATCAGTGTTTCCCAGTGTAAACAATACATTTTGATTTTAAAGTACTAACTGAAAATATATTTAGGCAATACAACGAAATGTTGATTTTATTCATGGTTCTAGTCATGAATACTAGGAAAACCAATCTAGATTACAACAGTCGATTTGAAGGAGAAAAATGGTAACCTTATCTGCTGAGTTGTGTAGTGCGGATAAGTCAAATTAGGCTAATTCTGGTTTATCCATTTCCAAATGTGTATCTTTTCCTTCACTTTCCTTTTATTAATATAACGAAACGCTCTTGCATGTGTTATTGATGTAAGATGTTGATTAAATTACTAAGTCCTATGTCATTTTTCTAAATATACGTATATTTGAGGTAAACTAGCATTCATTGAACGTGGCTGTACTAAATAGAGATATAAGTTAAGGTATAGTCATTGTTATGTAAGAGTAGTTCTGGTGTGCACAAAACCGTCGCACAATTTTTGGGTCAGAAACACTTTATGCTCAACGCCCAACAACAATGATAGACTAATACTGGAAAATTGAGCGGAGTATAATTTACGTTTAAGTAGTGCAAACTTCAGAATAGTGTAATCTGTTGCGCCACATTACGTCCTCTAGCCTCCGGGCAATTGCGTACTCAAATAAATCATGCATAAATTATCATTGATGTGATTGCATCCAAAGCTATCGTTCGGTTTAGAGCAAATATATTGACTCGGCCCAGGTCACATCAATGTCGTAGTTTCGAACTAACATTCGGAATAGCTAAATAAAAATAAATCTCAAATAGATGTAAACCACCTTGAACATCCTTCTTTTCATGAAAAATATGAAGATTAACACAAAATTAAGGTATACTGAAGAAAACGTTCGAAATTAGTATGGTATGCACAATGCAGATATTATTGTGTGTGGAATTGTAGACTCCTGTATAATTAGTAAGCGGGTCTTTGAGAAAGTCTGTCGCGATTCTGGTTCTACTTGGTATTAAATGTGTAGACGAAGCACATGTACTCCGCCGCACTCTTGTACTGCCCCAGCACTATCGGCGTTTCGCCGTCGTAAGTTTTGTATGCTTCTCAGCCGATTTGGACACCGTGATACTCAGAATGGCATGGCAAGCTATTATTAATAATCATTTGAATTACCGGTCTATTTGAAAGGTTTCCTGATTGGCTCCGGCGTTCGACAACAATGTTTTTTGATTCAGCTTCTTGTGAGGTCATCGGAGCACTCAACATAGTGTAGATTGGTGGTCTTAGCGGACTTTCTGATAGCGAATATTTTGACGATGCTGTTGTACTGGCTGCAATAATATTGAGCTTCCGAAACCATCAATGTTGTTAAATAAATGCCAATCAATTATGAATTAAATCTAAATGGGTTGTATACAATCATTATGCCAATTTTTATTCAACGCCCGTTGCATCTTCGTTTTCCTAGAATCTCACGTATTTCCAGATGGATGAGCATCTGCCGGGATTCAGTGGTGTTTTGGACTTTCTGCAATTGAATTTTAATTATAAAAATCACTGAAATTGCTCGCCTATTTTATTATTCGTCAACTACAGTATCTAGTCGGGACTTAAATTTGCTTAAGTCTGCTATTGTGAGTATTGTACTGTGTATTGTGGCCTGAGGATGGTGCTGGAAAAGAAGCATCGAAACGTAGCCAGTAAACAAAGATTTGAAAGAACCGCATTTCCATTGGGACGAATACAAACTCAGCCCGATCGAAGACAAGAAGGAAATGTAAATTGTGATCAATCGGATCTTTGTGAAACTGTTGGTGCAAAGCTAAAACCCGCGTACGCAAAACGCGGCATTGGAAAACAATTACATGAGTAACTAAAATTATTGATAATCAATATGATAACTAATGGAGAATTGAATTATGCACGTGGTAACTCTCTTATACAATAAAGTCTTGCCCAGAGTAAACGGTGTGGGGAAAGTGTACAAACTGGGTAACATGTTAATTTTTTTGTTAACGTCCAACATTTCCAAGATATATAACGTAGAATAAGGAAACACACGAATTTCTTTGATCCTACACTGATGAATTCGTATAATCTAGTTGATTTTATCGGTGAATATGAGGCTATGTAGAACAATTTATTGGCAACCAAAGCACTGAAATGATTTCGGCGTTTCACGATTGATCATCCGTTAATTATAAGATGAAGTATATGATTGATTAGATATTTTTGGAGATTATGAATATATGTATGGCTTCTGCCTATTTAATAATTATACAAGAATTTCAGCAAAAAAAAAAAGTCCCAAAGGGACAACAATTGTTAGTTCCGATGGTCAACACTTTTATGCACTGCGTAGAACAAAACCATTTAGATAGGGTGCCATTAATGCCCAAATTGAATGCACGTATTCCGGAAGACGTATTTGTCATTAAAAATCTTGGAGTGGACGACAAAAAAATTCGTAAACAAAAATAACCAGTAGATCGAAGCTACAATTAGTAACGACTCATTAAGGGAATCCCCGTTTCTGGACTTGAAATTAATATGAATAGGTCTATACTTAGATAGATGTTCATAGAAAGGCTACTTACTCGTAATGACTATTTATTTCAAGTCAAACCGTCAGTATGAGTTGCACATTTGTGTATTGAAATAATTAATATATGGGAGCGTTATGCTGACAGACAAAACTTAGAAAGTAGATATAATGTAAACTACAAACAATATCCTGTTTTTATGGTTATCCTCTTAAGTAAAAAGTAATATCGATGCGAAATTTCACTAGTAGATTTGGCATGAGTTAAAATATGTTATACTTGATAGAGTGAAGGAAGATCCAAGGGTCATGGTAATACCGGACCATAAACTAAGTAGGAAAGTATAATCAATGTCATCTAAGTATGATATATCTACGATTTATAAAAAAAATCCTATGCCTGGCCAATAATCTTCCTAACTACAGGGGAAAATTGAATTTTTAACCAGCCATTCTTCATTTTTCAACTTTTGATTGTTGTTATCTTATTATAGCTATTAACTAACGTCTCTTATATAGAAAAACGCTACCATTTTACATTACAATATTGCTATAATCCTTCAATCATCCGATTATTTTTATGTGGCATTCATATATTTTTAACTCAATACTTTATTGACTTGGTTTTTACAATTTATCCTCGCATAAATTAATAACCATTGTATCCGTAATCCTTGCCTATCCATGGTCATTGACAGACGCAAATATGGTGTACCACGAGGAAAATGTATTAGTAGTCAAACGTATGCAAAGTGAAAATGGCATTTATTCAGTAAAATCGTGCTTAATTGAACGTAAGGGAGTGTGCAATTACACTTATTTTTAGTTTTCAATGTACGCACATACATGTTAAGTGTTTACTTAGCGAAACATCAGAAATGTGTATGGTTATTGAAATCAGGGTAACGACCTTGATATAAACATCGATCCCATGACATATGTATACACCAATTTGTAAATATAATCTAAGCCTCGTGTAATGTAGAAAAGACAATTTATCCAGTAGACCTGTTTCGCACTTTTTGGGAACAACAGGTGTTGTTCAAAATTTGTCGCGGGTAGGGCTCGAACCTACGCACGTCTGTGCGAGCAAAGACGACGCTGACATTCCGAGGTTGTAACTCTTAGCCGGCTCCACATTTCATGGAGTTTCTTGGGAATTTGGTACAAGTGGTGCCGGCTTATCCTCCAAAAGGAGTCAGCCGCAGTAAAGTAAGTAAGTTGTAACTCTTCTCGCGGTAAATTTTGGTCAGTACTCTAAGAATTTCCATTAAGTAAGACATCGGCCAACTGGGTCAATTGCATTTTCTACGTTACACAATGCTTATTTTATACTGAAAAAAATATTTTGGCATGCGAACCCTAATAAAATTCATGGTTCCCTTTCCATGTGCAAAATAAAATTTTATTTTTTCACATTGAAAGTGTACTATGAATATATTTGGGTGTTTATGAGGCTTACAGTCTTTTATTAAATAAATATTAATAATGTTTTGCTGTTAACAGTTTTCTATTTTAAAGTGTTCTTTCTGCTGAAATATTTGCTTGGCGGATTAGGCGTTAAATCACATTTGCATTCATACCGTGTAGGGTTGGTGCTAAAGTTATAAATAAGTAAATAGACGGTCTCTCCTCGACTTTAACTGCACTAAATCTATCTAGTCGCATTAAACTTGCCCTCAGGACTATGTACTACTTGTTTAAAAATGTATAGCGCAGTACTTCGATAACATGTAGATAAAAGAAATTTCAGATTCTGCAAAAAATCCTTGGGTCAATGTAAACGTTTAAGACAAGTTTTTAAGTGATCATCTCGATCATCTACGAAGGTAAATTTCAATTGATTGTTTGTATCTTGCGAAGCTATTTGGAGATAATTTTTGAAATTTTGTTGCGGTGTGTACAAGTTTATTGGTTCAATGCCGCGTTTTGCGTACGCGGGTAATAGTTGTACACGGGCAGTTACACAAAGATCTGATTCATCACACTTTCCGATTTTTTTTGTCTTTGATCGGGTTGAATTCTTCTTTTTTCAACTGAAAATGCGGTTCTATCACATCTTTGTTTACTGAAGTACTAAAAAACTGTTTCTGTTTTCTTGTTAGCGAATTATTGATCTATACGCAATTATGTATTTAAATATGCTTACTTAGTAACGAACTGGTTCATTTAGAGCTAGGGGCAGTTGCCATATCCAGAGTGAAAACATAGTAATTTATATTTGTCCGCGCGGTTTTTGCTTACTTGATACTTTGCAATAAGATTCGGCACAACGCCTCACACTCACTGTACATGTAGTTAGATCCATTTGCCCCATATTGCTTGAGCACGTATATAGTGGGTTTGCGGCATTGTATCGGCTCCACTTAATAACTGGCTAGTGACCACGACATGCATTCATCATTGGTGTTTATCCTTTTAATGCTAACACATTCCGCATGTTCAACATAAAATACTTTATCGCTCGGTACGTCATACATATAAATCCGGCTGTTTGTATATACAATGTTTGCTATAATATGCTAAAATTTGTAATAAAATAGAAATCTTGTTGCCATCTAAGCATTGTAGAACTGAGACTATAGTATGATGTGCTGTGAACGAAGTTATGCGCCTCGTAACTCAGTAGGCCGGGATTATATTGTTATACTAGTTGGTAGAATTAAATAATTATAACCCGGTTTGATTTTTCTATTTTTTTAGATGATGCGGAATACGTTGATCAGCAAGTTGCAGAATGGTGCTACATACATCGGTTTTTGCTGTTTCGTATTTGTTCTGGTGTCTCTGTTTAAGTGCGACTAATCACACATTTGATACTCGAAACATACGACTGATGTTCCATAGATGGTTTGTCCATTCTGTAGCTAGGCCCATTACTGCAACACTATTATGGAGAATTATTTCTTGCGATAAACTAATGTATACAAATTTGCAGGATTCCGTGAGTGTGGTTACAAACATTAACAGGTTTTTTACTCGATGAACTTGTAGTTTTCACTTGTAAATGGTCAAGCAGTGACAAACTTTTTTCGCTACATACGTTTTGCCATTTCTTCGTGTAACAATGTTCTTATGGTTTTTGTATCTGATATGTTAGTTTTCATTTCGGAACTACTCAGTTGACATTGAGCGTACGCTGTGTAAGCTGAGTCGATTTCATTTCCAAGTATGTGCGTTCTAAAGGGGGTTTCCATTTGCTTCTAGGATTAAGTAAATCGCCTCCTGTTATTTGCCATCCGTTTCAATCAGTTGCATACTGAAATATAATTGCAATAGCCTCAATTGTAGATATACTTTAATACTCGGATCTGGTTAACTCTTGTGATTTTTTATATGAAAATTGTTGATATGTTCGTAATTTAAGTTTTAACCTTTGTTTTAGGAATGAAGTGTGCTCATTGGTAAAATTCTAGTGACCATCGTTTGGTTAAAGACCACATTTTTCTTCAGTGGAAAATTAAATCTGTGTTGTTATAGACAACCGCTGTTGTAGTGAAGTCATGGAGTTGATTGCTTATACATATATACAGCTCACTTTTATCGAGCTGCTCCATTTTCGCTTATGATTCTAATGATAATTACTAATGCTAGTTAGGCGAACGTCGCGGGTTTGCGTATGTGTATATAAATAACTGGAAAGTATTCAGTTAAATATAATTACATACACGTGTAAATCAATCAAGTTAATGGACGTTAATCTACCTTCTGCACGCACCGGAATTGTTTAATTCTTGCCATAAGAAACAAGTTTATCAAGGGATGCCTCAGTGGTTAGGGTGGAGGACAAAGTAATATAATTGCAACAGCGGTAAATTAATACCAGAATGTCATAAAAATTAAGGAAATTAACATATTTGAGAATAAGTATAGTAAGAATATGAATAATTAAGGTAAAAGTACATTTATACATGTACGATAAATTGCCTATCAATTAATATATTCAATAAAATAAGAAAAAATAAAAATGTGGACAATGGTAATGGTAAGTAAAGTAATTGAATCACAAATTAACTAGTCTAAATCAATTAATTTAACCATGGAATTTACATCACAATCCTGCAATGGCTGCCGTTATGAATAGCGAAGAAAAAAGCAGGCATCAGTAGGTTGTGCTTATTTATTTGAATAAGATCATCTTCTTAGACTAGGCAATAAAGCTCCGTCAGTTGCGCCAGCTCGATCTAGATTTACTTACGCTTACCTTTCGATTGCTCAGTAAAACACTATTCTTTTATCGTGTCTGTTAATGACAGCTATAATCGTTGATTTTTCTTGTCTCAGTGGCATAAAGGAGAACCCACATTATACTGGAACTGCTGCTTATTCATGTTTGTGAGCGATTCCAGTGATTTTAATAATTTTCCATCGGTACCTGCAGGAGGTCCAAGTGCTAGCGTCTCCACTAGAGGTTTCGACAAGACATTTACCACGAGGGAGATTCGTAGACATAATTCGAAGAAAAATACATTAGGCTAGATTTTGCTTGAAAACAGTTAGCATAAGTACGAAATACTTGTCGAATAGGTGCCAATTTATTTGTTAATTATTTCGTAATTTATACTGTCGGGTTAGACGATAATCTTCATATCACATTTCAATTTTTGTTGGTTCTATTTTGCTATGTTTGCTTTTTCTGACTATATATATATATATATATATATATATATATATATATATAGAGTGGAGGGGACACCATTTGTACCAAATTCCCAAGAAACTCCATGAAATCAATGGAGCCGGCTTATCCTCCAAAAGGAGTCAGCCGCAGTAAAGTTAAAGTTAAAGTTTATACATGCCGTTAATCGTAAATCGCCCGAGTCAGCTTGCATGCGGCAGAAAACTATAAAGTCCAAAAACTCATTAATTACTTAGTTCAATTTGGCAGAATAGTTTTGTACCTTAACTTCTTCGTTTTACACCTGTTCATTACCTGAAATTTTGTACGCTGCTTCGTAAAGAATTGTCTATAATGCAATGGTTACACTGTCATATCGCGCTACTGTTCAATGTATGCACAGATTATTACGCAGATTATAAGGCTAGCTTCACTCAGTCTTATTGTGAAGGCAGCGGCTAAATTAGGTTTGTGCTTTTTTCACTTAATTTTATGTACTGACATATTGAAACGTTGGTACAGTGGAATTTTGTTTTTGTTTTGATTTTGTTCAGAAATAATTTACGGTGTGGTTTAACGTCCCCAATTTCAGGTAGTTATTATCATTCTTTTAATTTTATTTTGTTTGTCCAATTTGATTGTGTATATATATACATAAAGTCATATATGCAATCCTCACACCAATATATATTTGAACTTATTGTCACTGAAATCACGACTACACAGACAACACCAGTCAATATGTTTCAGATTTTCGTTGGATCATATCATTGCCAAAGAGATGTCTTGCGTTTCTTTGTCAAATTTTCTTCGCTTTTGTTATCTTTGTATTTGTCAACTTATTTTTTCGACAATGAAGCTTTACATAAGTATGCTAATTTAACACACTATGCTAGTTATTCTAAAGTAGTCTCAGTCATTGCTTCTTTTAGAACCGCTGTTATACGATAATATTAGTCGTTGTGTTGTTTTATTTCTTATGCTGTTAATTTTACTTGTACAATAATTTCTTCCGTACTCTAACCATATTCGATGAGGTCGTATAACGTGTGCTTGCAATTTTAGAAGCTCTTCAACTTATTTAAACACTAATCAAGTTAATCTATAGAAAATAGTCAAAATGTACTTTGGTTAATATCGTCAAATCCGTAAGTAGACTCATCAATTTTGTGATGCTATTTCACCGGCGGATTTAATTGGTTCCTCGGTCTACTTTTGTAAGCTTATTAACATTAAATTTACCGACACAAACCGCATTTTAAACTATCATACAAGAAACACACAACTTTCATCAGCTACAAGGTTATTTTTACTGCGTTTTCGAAGTGATCTAAAATGAGAATTGTTTTACTTCAACTCCACAAACTTGAACGATGAACTGCTTTACCATTCGCACAATAAATGTTTGCTTACTTTTAGGTTTTTTACTTATAGGTTAATAGAATCCAATAATTTAAATATATGTACGTATATATAATCTATTTATAGTGTATATAATGTATATGTGCGCATTTATGTAATCTGACGTATAGCCAGCCTGATTGTTGGAAAATTTGCTTTCTATTTCATTAATACATAGTTATAGATTCTACGACTAAGTTTCTGTTAACGTTTTTCGCGATTTTTCAATGACGAATTGTGGTATTTGTTGATACAATTGTGATGTTTATTTTGCGTTGAAGAGATAAAGCTAGCAATAGTCACCGCTCCTATTTTACTAGAAACCTATGTGAATGTTACATAATATCCGTATATATCTAATATGGACACGACGTTATCGAGTATTCTAACCCTGTATTTATGTTGTTTGGTTGCCACTAATATTTGATGCTTTTAGAATATCGAAATGTTATTATTGGGCTTCTTAGAAACGAGATACGAGGATAGTAGTTTATAAGGCTTCATTAAAAATGAAACACGGTGGAGCACTAATTGAAGTTCGTCCATTTGCTCAGCGTGCTCCCAGCCTAGACATTGAACAGATTTCACGTGAAAAAACCTACACAATGGGTTTCTGATAGGAATTTCGTGCAGTGTTTGCTATTGCGGAGTGAGTAATATTTTGGATATAAAAATGTAAAAAAAAGACTGCGACAGCAAATTTGAATAGTATTATTACAGTAAAGACCTAGTAGTTGCTCGCCGACGAATCTAAAGATAGCAAGACAGACATGACTAAGATTGAGTTCATTTTTTTTCTTACATTGCGTGAGAATATCTGTTTCGATCCTCAGTTTGGTTCACTGAACCCATCTCGGTTCAACGACCTGATTTTGTGATACGCAATATCATGGCCCTTAGAAGTGATCCTTATCTGTTAGACATAAGTAAAATATTTTCATCTGCTATTACGTGATTTTGGTTTCATTGAGAAAAAATGTAACAACAATTAAAATGTATCATAGTCCGGATATCTATGGCTTATTGGTGACAAGTTATATCCTTAAACATAATTTCGTGATAATTTTCCTCCTGCTCACCTCTCCACTACTGGTAAATGACATCTTAAAGGAAACCGATTATTTAGTTTATGGATTGTTTGTAAATTGTTCTTATAGTTAAACGATCATTGGTTGAACGGGTGGTACTAACGATTCTTTTAATCAAGTTTGTGAGCTTGAAGTAAATATCAATCCCATTGCATTTAACCAGTCGTCAAACAACGTTGCCTAAGTACGTGTGACTGACGGTAGTTTTTCTATGGTTTTTGATGACTAGTTAAATACGTTGTGTTCGCTGTATACCTGAATTTCGCAAGCTTGATTTAAAGAATTGTTGATAGCTTTGTACAATAAATGTGTATCTATTTATTATTAGATTGGTTTAAGTCTGAGCTTTGTTCTACCATTTTTCAATAACAGAAATAATTGCGTGAAGTCTACATTATTATGCGTAAATGTACTTTTGTAGTGTTTTTTTCTCTAATAAATTGTTCGTTTTTTATTTTAAATTGAGAACTGTTGTCGAAAAACTTCTTGATGACCAAATGAAAGAATATGCGCATGTTTTCATGTTGAATAGTGGTCATAATTTGTAATGTTGTATGTAATTATGCAGACTTTTGTTATAATCAGAGCTACCGAATTTAAAATGCTGATTTGTCACATTCTATCGATCACTAATATTACATCTATATTTACATTTTGGTTAGAAGGAACGTACTCTGTTTGCATAACTATGGGAATTAGGCTTTTAAATTTCGTCTTTGTTGTGATGCATTATGACAAAAAATGTAGCTAATGATTCTCTCTTAGTATTTTTAAAACACATTTCTTTATTACTTCTTGATGACCAAATGAAAGAATATGCGCATGTTTTCATGTTGAATAGTGGTCATAATTTGTAATGTTATATGTAATTATGCAGACTTTTGTTATAATCAGAGTTACCGAATTTAAAATGCTGATTTGTCACATTCTATCGATCACTAATATTACATCTATATTTACATTCTGGTTAGAAGGAACGTACTCTGTTTGCATAACTATGGGAATTAGGCTTTTAAATTTCGTCTTTGTTGTGATGCATTATGACAAAAAATGTAGCTAATGATTCTCTCTTAGTATTTTTAAAACAAATATTTCTTTACTGGCCCAATGAATGATTGTAACGTCATAATTTAATTTAAGATAGAATATTACATTCATGTTTGTTTTTTTTATTTCTCTACTGGTGGGTATTTTGGGAATTTTCGCTATTTGTGTATTGTTGTATTGGTCGTGCGGTTGGCTGTAAGACTTTCTATTTACAAATACGTTTACTTACTTGGTGTGTTTCCGTTGTAGTACTGAGTAATGTTTTCTCGACTTAGCCTCACATTTTTCTCAATATTTCAGAAAATGTACTCTGTGTATCATTTACTAGGCGTAACTACTTGAAAAATGCCAATCTAATTTTTTTCAAATTGGCACTATAGAAATTCATTAACTATATTTTAATAAAAAAATACATAATTCGTGGGTCGATGTTTTTATTCCTCTTGAATTGAGTTGATTAATACAGAATATTACATTGAAACGGATTTGTATAGTTATCGTAAAACTCTTTATTTTCATCGATTTCATGCAGAAAATTTCGCCAAAACGGTTACTTTATGCTAGAATCCACTCTATTGTCTTTTTTATTTATTAATTATGCTACTGCCATCTGAAATTGATTACGTTGAATCACGATTGAAGTAAAGCATCGATTCTTGATATCGACCAATTTATTAACACGCAGCTAAGGTAGGCCTAAATGCTACCTTTCGATTATGCGGAAACCCACTGAAGATGCGATCTAAATATAAATTCATATTTATCACTTCCGGTTCTTCATTCGCTACAAGGCATCTATCCGGATTTTCCTCAGAGTTTAATCATTCCCAAATAGGTAGCAACTTAACATTGCACTGCTTTAAGATAAATCAGTTTCTAGCACATACATGTATTATACATAAGCGAATATTAACTGGCTCTCTTGGGCTCCGGTAGAAGAAATGAACATGTAAAATGGATATTCAGGAATCTTTCATTAGATCACTTGATGATCGGGAAAAACGGCGGTGTGTATGAATCTGTTTTATTATTAAAAGATATTTCGAAAAATCCGTCAATTAATCCAGTTTCGCAATTCAGAATTTTGTATCTGAGAATCTGCGCTGACATCTTTTGACATCAGCTGTTTTTATTGATCTGATAACATAATTACTTTATGTGTTGTAAATCATAAATAAGCTGTTCAATTGTTATACAATTTAACTATCATTGATTGCGCGGGTGTTGATAACAATTCTTTAAATCAAGTTTGATAGCATGAAGTTAGCACCAATCCCATCGTATTTAACAAGTCGTAGAACACCATGTACAGTCGAGAACAATGTACGCGAGACTACTAGAAGTTAGATCTGCATATCTAACTTTGCTTTCCAAATATATGCATGTTGGTTTGATTGTCGCTAGTCAGTTTGCTGATAAAAATTATTGTTAAGCAAAATGACGTGTTTCTGTCGTCGTTTATGAGAACCTCTATGCTTTGTTGTCATTTCAGAAACTCAGGAGCATTGTTCTATACGTTATTGTGTTGCTGGCTGACTTGACAGTCCCTGAAGAGTTAAATATGTAAGGTATTTATGTCATGGAATGAATTTTAAAGACATTGCTACAGCTTATTACATGATCCGCGCGATATTTCATTAGGACATATTATTTGTACTTCAGACTGATCTACCACTGGATAGTTGAGTGTCGCAAGTGTGTGTAACATTATTTGATATTGACTTCTTTCTGAGACGTTGAATTTCATAATTTTGCTTGACTATATTGAGGCAGATTGCTTTGCTTAAATTTCTCCTTTCCCACTGGGAATGGACGACCTGTCTTTCATGCCCACCAATAAAATACGAAGCTTACAATTAATAATTATTCATCATGGCATCGTCCAGCGCACAGAACTACCTAATCTTCCGAGTCTTTGGGAATAAGTAAGCAAAAAACATTTACTACATGTGGGTCTGAAATTGGGGCTCCTTAATACTGTTTTGTACTTGCCGGAGAATGACTCAGGGCAGTACTAGCTTAAGACGTCAACTCGAAAGTCGATAGATGTCTTGTAAAATGGAGCTCACTTCTACATAAGTTCCAGGATTAAGTATGGAAAACGTTTCTTCTATTGTACTGGAACGTGGACATGCCCAAATACAAATGAGGCGTAATCAGTGGTCTTTGCTTGCTTCCGTTTGCCGTATTAACCAACATTATTATTTATCTATTGATAAGAGATAGTTATGGCTGTTGCTTAGCTAGCTAGACGTCCATTTACGGCTACTTTACAGCTCAAGCGCAGTATTCACATTGCTTCTGACACTCTAGAGTCTGCTATATTCGAAACTAGTTGACAGGTAAAAGTGATCCATTCGTGTATGTTGTTGCCTTTGCAACGAAAGCCTTAATTGCCTGAAGAGGTATAAACCCTCGTTTACTTATGCTAGTTTCCTCATGGAAAATATGGTTTTCGGCGTCTCAAATATATACGCACCAACTTTCAGCCATTATCATAATCATTGGAATGAATTATTTGAAATGGTATCATTTTTGACCTCCGCTCTTAATCAACGTTCTGTGTGTAGCATTAGCCAATAGAAAGTCCTCGTACAAGTGCCAGTTTTATGCTGAAGCAGTCAGCACAATGATGGAAGCAGCCTTCGTAATGTAGAAGTGAACTGAAAATAATAAATATTTAGGAGCATGCTCTGTTCTTACAACTAGAAAGAGGAAAATTGTGTGCGGCCCGAAGACCGATGGAAGTTAGCAGAGTAGATACCAAAAGGTCATTTCCAATTTACTCGGTTACCATTTGGTTATCAGAACGCAACTAGTGTTTCATCGAATGATAAACTCTTTCGTGTCTGACTTACCCTGTACAACAACTTACGTTGACGATGCTATTATATGGGCCACTACTGAACACCAATTACGTATTACGCTGCAGGAGATGTGGGCCAATGCTGTGAAATGCCCATTACTTTTTGATTCAGAAACAGTTCGGATAGGTCGGTAAGTGCAGTTCCTGGATCACTCAGTCTCAGCTGAGGGATGTATGCCATTATATTCGAAAGTAAAGCCTATTAAGGACTATCCGGTAACCAACTGATAGAAAAAAAATTGCGCCGGTTTATTGGTGTGCTGAATTTCTATAAACCATATGTCGCAAGGATAGCAGTTACGCAACAACTCTTGTCTGAGTTCACCAGAGCCAAGATACCGAGTCTTTTGTCGGAGGAGGTTCAATAAGCGTTTATTCTATGCAATCAAAGAGTGATAGACACAACTATTATGACTTTCCCGGTAGATAGTAAATGTTACAGATGCATCAGATATTGGCATAGAAATTATGCTGCAAGCGGACGAATATCCGGCACAATATATAAGGCTGAACAAAACGATACCATCACAGAAAAGGACATATTTAAATCAAGTATGTATTAGGTTTTGCGAACCTAGTAACAAAATTAGTTCAGTTGTGACCAGAAGGATAAACCAAAGGCAGCATGAACGGAAAGTATAATCTCATGCACATTCGTTTCGTGCTTACTGGCGACTCATCAGTAGGAGCCGGTATTACGCCCTTTAACCACTATATATTTGGTAGAAGAATGTGGAATAATAGGACGGTACAATCTCCTAGACGAATGTGTAAACCTGTAATAGTGAAGCTAACATAATCTGAAGTCAACGACAATACGACTTCAAAGCTAACTCACACTATATGACGAATGTGTAAACCTGTAATAGTGAAGCTAACATAATCTGAAGTCAACGACAATACGACTTCAATGCTAACTCACACTATATAATATATACGGAGTCTGTAAAAAGGATACTAACACTATGGCCATTGTGTTAGTAACTGATACCTTTTTTGAAATCGATGAGTACCGGATACTAACACTATGGTTTCCGAGTCGGTACATGATACCAACCTGATGGATATAAATTTATGCTAAAGTTCACCCAAAATGAGAATTACAACAATTTCCGAACACCTGTTACTCCAGTTAAACCATACACTCTGGCCTTCATCGATATCAGTTATCACATTTCGCGGTAAGCATGACATCATTCAATTCAATATATTACAGTTAAATACTGTTTGTTGCGAAGAGCTAATATATATGCACAGTATGTATTAGGTTTTGCGAACCTAGTAACAAATTAGTTCAGTTGTGACCAGAAAGATAAACCAAAGGCAGCATGAACGGAAAGTATAATCTCATGCACATTCGTTTCGTGCTTAACAATAACTAAAAATAAAAATTCTGGAATTATACTCGCAGAAAGTCGGAAACTATTTGAAATAGTTATAATGACGAATGCCGTGTTTATTCTGTTTTCTTTTTATTACTAGTTTAAACTCGGTGTGAAAGGATATTGAGTAATAATCTCGTTATGAACACCATAATGAGTTAAACAAGCATGGATCTATCATTAGGGAATTTCTATGCCGAAACATTTCATAGGGGAAGTGCAAGGAAGCAAAACATTTCGGAGTCAAAAGGCGAGATATTCAACGGCTATATTTATTATGTGCATATCTAATTTTGCTTTCCATATATGTGCAATGCGGTTGGATCCTCACTAGACAGTTTTCTGTCGTACTCTGATGATGATTGTGGAAGGTCGAAACGCGTCAGTGTGTTGCGACTGGCGATAGTTTTTTTTATGTTGTTTGACGACTGGTTGAATACAATGGGATTGGTGTTTACTTCTAGCTCGCAAACGTAATTTAAAGAAATGTTCATTAGTTGTAGTAAAAGGGGAACCAAAATAGAAAATTGACTTTCAAAAAAGTAAATTATAATGTAATATTTTTGTTTGCATTCGAAGACTAAAGTAATTTAAACCGACGTTGATTAATGAAGTGTGCATTTCGGTCTTTGTATGTGTGATAATAAACCATTTTGGTGGCGTTTATGAGCCTGAAATAAAAAAAATCCTGTTGTATCTAATCGATCGTCAAACACATCAAACATTAACTTTCGTAAATTTTAAAATATGATTATGTGAGTAATGACAAGTTATTTAAATCAAGTTTACGAGCTTGAAGTAAACACCGCACCCATTACAAATCTACCGCCTGTCGCATCGCACTGACGCGTTTCGACCTTCCATAATCATCAGCAGAGTACGACGGCAAACTGACTAGTGAGGATAAAACCGCTTTGCATATATATGAAAAGCAAATTAGGTATGCGGCTTACGCATCTAGTAGTCTCGCAAACATTATACTTGACTGGAAATGTCAGCTGCACAATTTCTACGCAATCGGTATTTGTGAATGACGATAGTTTGCTGTTGTGCGACTGGTTAGCTATAATGGGATTGTTGTTAATATCAAGCTCACATACGTGAATTAAATAATTTTTGTCACCTCCCGCACGATCAATGATTGTTCAGTTGTTATAAAAATAGAATCAACGACTTTTTAAATAAGCCTATAGGTTACTGTACGTAATTATAGTTATTGGACAAAATTTTAATAAGGTAAACTACCTTGCGTTAAAATACGATGCCCCAAAAATCCGAATCGGGTCATTTCAATTCGTGTCTTAGCTCAAATTTAAACTGTTAATAAAAATCGTTATGCTGTCAAAGTAGGTCATTCTATCTATGGTGTTGTGATGAAGGATGCAATCCATGAACAGGTTGCTCACTCAAGATCCCGACGTACGTGAAGGTAATCGAATAAACTGAAATTGGTTGTGGCTACAATTCTTTTTGTCCAATGAAGCCACGAAAATGTGGTGCTCGACATCACCTAAAGCGTTAACCGAAAAATATTTACTATCACGGAGTTATTCTAACAGAGTATTTTCTGTGTGAACTGGACATGAATCTGATTTCGTGGCAGAGTTTACCTTGCGCTAATCACCATAGGCTTTATGTGATCTGTTTGCTTTCAATATTAATTGAATCGGAGATGTCCCAATAGTTTTTGCAGGTCTTTTCTTAAGCTTAATTAGTGGGCTTGTCGTAATGATGTAGTAAAATGTAAAACTACCTCCGAGTGTGATCATTTTTCCTGTGTATAGTTATTAAAAAAGTATAATTGATCTTTAATTCTATTGATGAAAATGTTAGTTCGAGTCCTGGTGTGAAGTCGAACATCTTACAATCTGCCAAATAAACATTTTTTTATACTAAAAATGCAATAGATACCTACAATTTTATTCAGATCTCTTGTTAGAATGAAAGTGTATACAAATTTACCAACCTCAATTGAGAGTGAGATGGCGACAAATTTAGGTTTAGTTGAACTCACTTCAGCTATTGTGCACAATACACATTCCAACATTTTAGTATCCTATTCGCCTTCGTAAAGCAATGAAATTTCGGCGGTGTCTGCGATAAATCCAATTCCGGATTTAAAATCTATAACAGACATAGATAGCTTCGGCCTTTTAATTGGGTAGGATACGCAGGTGCGGCATTATCACATCTGTGCAGTGCTATATTCCGAATTGGCGTTTTCGATGTGACTCTTAACTGACGGACAGAGTCGGAGCTAACTATGTCAGTATGCGCTCAAAAATGAATGCAGCTTTTGTGCGTCCAGCGGGAGGTGTTCCGCAGATAGCCCGGTTATTCATTATACGCACTGAAATTTTCCTCGAACATGTTGCCCAATGGCAAAACTAACGTCAGTTCACTTGCCGACACATTTAAACTTTCCATAGACAGCATTAGTGACAAATGGAGAGTTGACTAACGTAGACGAAGACACTATATATATATATATATATATATATATATATATATATATATATATATATATATTGATAGTTTCTAATTTCACCATTTATATATATATATATATAATGTGTGTGTGTGCGTGTGTGTGTAGGGGATAATTTCAATTACGGCTAATTTTATGGTGGTCAACGCCTATTGAGTCAAAAAAATATACTCCGTCATCCTATAGCCGAATCAATCTTATAGTCAGATTTACACAATATAAACTAGAATGACTGTCTTCCAATTCCATAAGGAATTCGGGACAAAAATTGTTGCCTTTATTATTTGTTTACATAGCCTCGTCCTATAAATCTTGCAGACAATAAATCTCAATAAACGATGTCTGTTCACCCAAGGCCAGGTCTGTTCATACGGCCAAAAACAACTCTGTCAATGCCACCAATTCCCTACGCCATTCTGACCATCTGAGTGATCGAAATTAAGTTCATTAATTAATTAAAAGAAAAGCACATAAAATATATATATAAATATAACCTAAATTTCAAACGGGAGAAATGAAGACAGAAGTAAAACCTGAAACAAATTCTAACGGGATTATCGTCCTATGCTATCTGACTCGGGGTAGTCTAACAAATTAATGAATTAACCCAATACGACTAGAGCTACTGACTTAGTTCCCAAATTAATGTCAAATGGTGTCTTAAATAGAAGGATTTAGAGACACAATACAGGCTTGGTTTAAAAAGCATCATCAAGTCGGCTCAACGCCGAATGGGTTATTAATTACTCGTATAGGCAAATTTCTAAACAGGTATTAGACTCCCTTGTTTAAATTCGCAACGACGCGCCTAGTAATCGCTGCTTTCTCCAATCCACGCCCGCATGCCACAAACAAGTGAAGGGTTCATATTGCTCTCAAGTGTCGAACTCAATCCTGGTTTTCTGCATTACGTAATATCATCAACAAAATTTACGGATATCGCCTCGATTTCATTCACCGACTCAAAGCCGAGCAGATTCCAGCTGAGTCCTCATTGTAGCAGGAAACGCCTGTTGAACAAACAAAAATTGTTCATCATTCAGTATATCCGACTTTTTCGCTGCAGGCCCCTTCCAGTCTAATGTAGGTGCAGTTAACCAGTCCGACGGGAACGGCTGCTTCAGGCTCAATGATGATGGAAAGGCAACAAGTAACGGATTTAGTGATAAAATCTTTACACTAAATTGCAAATAAATGTATCGACGCGCTTCGACTTACATTTTCATTATCAGAGCACGACTGCAAACTGATTAGCAAGAATCAAACGAATACATATTTGACAGAATTTAGGAAATTTGGCGTGCATCACTAGCAGTCTTGCGTAAAATCTACTTCACTGATCTGTCGACTGCTCAGTGGCTGTGCTGTCAGAAACACCATTATTACGTGACACTAATGTTATTTAAATAAGCAACCATTGATTGCGCGAGTTTTGGTAACAATTTTTTGGATCACGTTTGGGGACCTGAGACAGCAAACCCATTCTATGAAAGTAGTTACACAACACAACAAAGCTGCTGTCAGTCGCATGTTTTTACATGCTGCGACCATCGACGGTTTTCGTAAACGCGCAATGTCAAACTGACTATTGAGGATAGAATCGAAGTGTGCACACAAAGTATCAAAATTCACGATACGTCCTGCACTCACGGTTGTCTCGCTTACACTTAAATTTTGGTCTGAGTATTTCTTATCATTCACAACCAAAGTTTTCCTTACAATTACGTAAGTTATTTGAATCATGTTTCCGAGTTTGAAATGAACACAAATCCAATTGTATTGCAACCAATACACCCACATGGCGACACTAAACACGCGTTTTGATCATCCATGATCATCATCAGAGTACGACGCCAAACTGACTAGGGAGGACTAAACCAAAATTAATATATAAGGAAATCAAAGTTCGATACGGGGCTCTCACCTCTAGTCGTTTCACATACATTATATTTAATTAAGAATGTCAGCTGCACCATTTCTATTCCGTCACTAAAATTAACTTTCTGAAGCTTTAGCCACATGTATATGTTATACAAATAACCAATCATTAATTGAACTGGAGGTGCAGATTATTCTTTAAATCAAGTCTGCGATCTTGCAAGCTTGTCTTTAAACCAGTCCAACAACATTAAATATTTGATTTCGCAGTTGTCGTTTACGCGAATGGTGATAACAATTAAATGAATCATGTTTGCAGGCTTGCACAAGTCTGAATAATAACAAGTCGGCCAAAGGATAGTGGAGTAAATTTTGGTGGTTCAACAGACGTTTATCACTAGCGGACAATTTATTTTAAATCAAGTTTCTGAGCTCGATATAAACAAAAATCCCATTATATAGTCATTTGCATGTATTAATTAAGCATTGTATAGTTTAAAAATGGCAGCAGACTGATTTCGTCCCTATTGAGAACTCATCACCTACTTGCCAGTAATTGCCGCGAACAGGGCAGGACCTAGGCTTGTCTTATTCGGAATCTGTTGCTCTTACCACTAAGCCACCAATCCGCACACTAAACACAGTTTGCAGTTACATACTAAATAATGTATCTTGGTTAGCTTTTCCTTTAGGTGGAGCCCATATAGCGTAACTTTAGACCTAAAGTGCAAACTAACCATCCACATACTGTTATTATAGTACAGACACTAGGCTACCTGGGGACGTGGTATTGAACTAAACATTTAAATTATTAGATGTACATTGGTTACGCGGGCGGTGATAAAATTTAATTAAATCAAGTTTGCGATCTTGATATAAACCTGTCCCATTATGTTCATATATTTGCCAGTATAAAATAAGCATCGTATAAAGTAGAAAAGTAGATTTATCCATTAGACTTGTTGCGGCTTTAATATTACGACGTACCGATCAGCATTTTCGGAGTTTAGGGCTCGAACCTGGACACGTCTGCTACGGAATCTGTTGCTTTAACCACAGAGCCACGCTGCCACACCATAGGATTATCTGTAGTTGTAATTTTTTTACTTCTATATATAAATATAGCAGTTTGTAACATGTTAGTCAACTCTCCATCCTGCTCTAAAGATGTTTTCAAGTGCACTGTCAACAATTTTGCTATGGTGCAGCTGGTTAAATAAAATATGTTTACCATTGATATCATGTCCGCGAAACAGCTGTTGTTAATATTTCCGGAGATTACTGTCACTGGGCTTACCAGAATTTGCTATTTCCTCAATGATGAGATTACAAAATTTTTCTATAGGCTTCAATTCTGCATTCGTTATGATCTATTTGATATACGCTTCATCCGTATATTCTTGCAAGTAAACCAGAAGACATCCTTGTGTTTAATGGTCAACAAGCGGATTCAAGAAGTGCTATCGCTTATCATATGGATCAATTTTTCTGTACCGCTCCATAAAATCGTCAACTTTCTAAAGCATAATATGAAATAACATAGTTTACTCAAAAAATGCGAATACCTAAAGAAAATCAAAGTTCAATTAATGTGTCATTTTAGAACGTAAAAAATGTTCATTGAGAATCATTGACAGATTCTTCATTAATCTTCTACACTAGCGATAAAAGCTGATTTTTTGTATTTACACATAAAATAACGCTTCATATTATACGAACGCCTAGTTGCATATCGCTGATCGTTTTAATGTTCTCTATGATCGGAAGCGGAGGTCAAGATATCTGCGAGATCGCTGGTAGTCACACAGGCATCTAGAGTTCGAACGTCACTGTATTAATAGGAGTACGTATGACAACGAGGTGTAAATTTAACGTGGTTCTTTCCAGGGTGAATTTTATCCTCACAACACAGTTATACCCCTCGTTTTCCCAACTTGTTTGATAACGTTTCAACAACAGACGAAACATGACTGAATTGAAGGCAAAATGATGTCTAATTTTAATCTGTACTTAGAAAGTCAGTCAACCCAATTAAAATTAAATATTTTTATAATTAGATAATGATGCAAATCTTACTTATATTAAATAGCGTGTAAAAAAGTGTGATGGAATAGCGTAAGAATATTCGGTCTGAAATGAAGAGGATGAAACTAGATTCAATAAGTGTCAAAGGCTCATCGCCGGACTTAGTTTTGATACGGTTACGTAACTAGTCTATAATTTATCCATTAAGAAAATATTTTAGAATTACAAGACAAAAGCTGCAAAATAACTTTTTTCAAGTCATATTGACACTGTGAACTCCAATTCAGAGGAAATTTCAAAATTGAACTAGTTAACGTTAATGACTTCGCTGAAGTCAGCAGAACGTAAAAAAGGTTACTTTGTGTGTTCCAAACTATCCAATAAATGAATAACTTCTAAAGACATGCATCTTAAAAAGACAATGTAATCGTATATTCTAAAATCGTAAGAATGAACTCGAAACTGTCTAACACAATAGCATTCATAAATTTTAGCACAGTGTGTTTCAGAAAATAATCAGTGAACAACTATGACAATGTGGATTCTTGGTTAAGTTATTTAGGCTGTATACTCGACCTTATCCCTTACTCGGCGTTTGGAAGCCTTAATGCGGACGCCTGGGAGTTTTATGGTACTCAAATGTGAAATTGGAAGGCTCCTGTGACTGCGTTCAACATATTATTGATGACGGAGAAATGCAGTTAACGCAAATGAAGACTGAATTTCTCATGAAATGATGTTGCGTTTATATGTTTGGATGAAAAACGCGACCAATCAAAATGGAGTGGAATCTTAAATCACATGAATTTAATTACATGACGTGTGCAAAAGCATGAGGATGTTGCACAATTCACACTACTTCGATTAGGGTTTGTTTATCTTTCATTTTAAAAGATTAATCGAAATTACCTGATCGGCATTTTGACTAACACAGGCTGAATTCCAGTTATTTTGTTATTTCAAAATTTTTCGACATTCTATGGTGGATGTCTTCTCCAGTTCACCCATCATCACGTGTTTTAAAAAAAATAATGAAGGAAGTCCTGCTTCATTAGTTTTTTTAATGCTTGTGATAATGGGTGAACTGGAGAAGACATCCACCATAGAATGTCGAAATATTTTGAAATAACAAAATAACTGGAATTCAGCCCGTTTTATTAAAACGCAGATCAGGTAATTTTGTTTAAATGAAACATTAAGCTATCAGTTAGTCTTTAACTCATTATTTGTCCAATAGCAATTCCCTACTTGACGACACGCAGGCTTATGCGATCTTTCGCGCACGTGCATCATAATTCTAAAGAGTGTTAAAGCTATTCTCTACACTGTCCAGACAATGGTTGTTCCTAAAGGTAATGCTAACACACTCAGGACTAGCAAAGGTGTGTAGCGACGATACCTGCTTACCGCTCCAGCGGATTTATCAATGAGTTCAGTATAAAAGCTTGACATATTTCGCAAAATAGCACTGCCTCTTATGGAACCTTCTTTCTAGAGTACATTGTCCACTGCTAGAACAGTTCTGATCAATTAAAAGAACATAGGTTGCGCGGTCGGTGATAACAATTATTATAGTAAGGGTTGCAAATTTGATATTTACACCAGACCCATTAAGTACATACATTTGCCAGAATAGAGTAGGAATTGCCTAGTGTAGAATCAATTCAGCCAGTAAACCGGTTTCGTTCTTGGTAGAAAAAGCTTCCAATATGAAACAATTTCATACATTTTAGTCTTACCCTATGCTATTGTGTGCTATCTTTTCTTCCTATTCAACGTAATAAATATTGTAGTAGTGTAGTTAGACGGAGAGAATGCCTAAATCGGAGTGGCAGACTAGTTGATTACATATTTTTAAATAAAGTTTGCCAGATTGAAATGGCCACCAATCAAATTTTATGTAAGCATTCCAACAATCGTCAGTCACATGTACTGATGCGTTTTGACCTTGCACGATCATCATCAGAGAACTACGGCAAACTGACAAGCGAGCATCAAACCGCAATGCAAATATCAAGAAAGCAAAATTAAATATTCGGCTCTAGCCTCAAGTAATCTTTTGATAGCCGGTCTTGATGTAGAAAATTCTATTTTACTTTGGACCAAGGTAAGTTCCATTATGCACAATGCAGGTACCACTGTATGTGGCATTGCAGGCCTCCGTAGAATTAATCATTGGCTATCTGTCAAAATCTATGCAGATACTTGAAGCAAGACGCCAAAATCCACTAGGCTAGGCTCAAAATAATACTCGTTACAATATAAAACGCCAACTTAAGCGCGGTCTACAAGTCGATACAGAATCCTTTTGGACCAGAAAGGTTGAAGAAATAGAAAACGCGTTCGCGTCATGTAATAATCGCAGTTTTCTCCTACTTATTCGTGCAACCATCTTATAACCGTTAAAATGTAAGTCGTCTTTATAGGTAGGTGGAACATTCAGTTTTCTATGGCACCTACGTCAGTTCCGACTACCGAAAACACGGCTATACCAAAAGCGTGGAATATTAATTTAAAAGAACCACCAGAGTTATAAATACGAAATGCATCGCAAAGACGCATGCGCTGACAATTTAATTCCGCAATTATTGAAGGATGATAGCGATATAATTTCGGAAGCGTTGACTAAACTTTTTCGTACTATATGGACCGTGCCACTTCCTATCTACAAAAAACGGCAAATATAATTCGTGTGAGGACCATCGTGGTATGAGCTTGATCAAAGTCTTGATCGACTATCTTATGTCATCTTGCCGCTTGACGTGAATCATAGTTTAGAAATGAACAGGCCGGATTATATATATTTTTATGCAAAGTCAAGTTCTTGAACAGCGAAATTTATATCGCCGTCCCACAACATCCGACTTTCCAGAATTAGCGGGTGCGTTTTACTCAGTGAATCGTAATTTTTTATTCGATATTCTGTCGAAAATTGATGTGCCAACAAAATACGTTATTATACGCGCTCTCCAAACTAACATTTCTGGTCGCATTAAGTGTACAACAAATCAACGCACAACGCTGCAACCAGAAGTGTTCGTCGAGCCTTTCCATTGTTAAATTTTGTAATCGATGCTATTATAAACATCACTTCAACACAATTCTGGACAGTTCGTGAAGAGTTACCACTAAGGCCGAAACCAGTTTACTGCTTACATTGCACAACGCTTAATTTATACCGATAATTGTACGTTTATAATGGGACAGGTATTTACATCATGATCGCAACCTTGATTTAAGTAATCGACATCACCGCACTCGCAACAAATTTTTAATTAGTTAAAGTTAAGTTTTATATACTGAGTAAGGATGCACTAAAAATCTCCACTTAACAATTTCAGTACGGCATAAAACCACCATAAAATTTTAAAAGACATGATGTACAATAGCCAATAAAACGCTTTACAATAAGACATTTTGCAATTTTAACACCTTAGTATCGCATGAGAAGTCCGTTCTAATCTACGGCATAGTTTCGCCAAAAAAATTAATCACTTAATTCGTGCAGACTTGGACACAGAAATATTCACAAGATATTCAAGAATTTTTCAAAAATGTAGCCAGGTGCACAGTAGAAAATTTATAAAATCTGATAGATGTGACAAATTGGCTGTTGTGAGTTAACCAACATCGACCGCGTGAATACTATGATTAAATTTGAACTCATTTCTATATTAAGCACGTTTAGAATTCCGCAGATGAATAAACGATAGGCAGTAAAACCGCATCGACTGAGCGCTAATCGGTCGCTCAAAATAAATGTAGAACTAAACGTGAAATCAAAGTCAAATTTTTGGGTTTAACAAATCCAAGTCGACCATCGGGATCTCTTCTAAATTACAGAAGCAACTTGAGATATGCTACAACTACGAAAGCCGCAATGGGGTTTTACTTGTTTCTGATTTCTTCCACAACAGGTCACCAGAAAAACTGACTTTAAATGCGCTCTTTATCTTAATATACTTTTTCTGATTCCGGTAATCCAACATATATTGCCAATATGAAAGACAGCACAAAATGCTCATTCGCAGACATGAAGTTAATGAAATTACTTATTGTAGAGTGGCATCATCGATCCATATAAGCTGAAATACTTGATAAATAAAATATTTAAAATAATTTTGTCTAAGTAGAAAGGAAAAAAATAAGTTCAAATAGTAGATACACAACTTAACATCATTTGTATAGAAAAGGCAATTCATCCAGTAGACCAGTTTCGTCCTTATTGTGAACTCATCACGTAATGTCCAGAATTTGCCAGGTTCGAGCTCTGTCCGTGGCAAATTCTGGCCAGTACATGATGAGTTCCCAATAAGGACGAAACCGGTCCACTGGATGAATTGCCTTTTCCACACTATAAAATACTTAGTTTATACTGAGTGTTTTTTATAGAATGGTTCAGGAGTTTATTTCAAGATCGCAACTTTGATTAAAAAGAAACCGATTCTTTAATTGTCCAGCTTATACGTATCAAAATGTTAATGTTTGTAGCTACTTAGAAATGGTGCAGCTGATAATTCGTCATATTAAATTTATACGAGACTAATAAGAGCTAAACTAGCATACCTAATTTTTCTTTCATGTTTGTCGTCGTCCTTATTGGGAACTCATTACGTACTGACGAGAATTTGCCGTGGACATTCCTGAACCACTGAACCATCTTGCCACACACCACACACAATTTGCAGTTATATACTAATGTTTCCTGGTTAGCCCTGTACGCGGCAAATTCTGGCCAATACGTGATGAGTTCCAAATAAGGACGAAACCGGTCCACTCTAAACAATTCTTAGTTTAAATTGACAAATATTGATACTTAATGCGTCAGTTCACAAACTTGATTATAATAATTAGAAAAATGTTTGGCCAACATATGAAAGCCAATTAGATATCATTTCTCTTTAAAATTTAAATACTAAAAGCCTTGGCTGTTTGCTTAATGTATGTTTGATTTATACAAACGTCAGTTTTATTTTTTTTAAATGAATTGTTGTGTATGTTCGGAAGAAAATATTACTATTTTAAACTGACTGAAACGGATTCAGGAAACTATTTTTACTTTTTGGTCCAATATGACATCGATTTATAACGTCAAACTAAGCATGCAAAAAAGTGTTCGAGGAATGTTTTCTACTTTATCTTCGATAGCAGACGAGTTGTTTGTTTACACGTTATGATCTACTGAGAGATGTAGCACATAATAGTGGATATAATGACGAAAATATTTTCTCTACGAAAGCCCGGTGATTTTTCAAGAGGCACTTGATGAATTTAACAAATTCCATTGAAATGATAATCGCCTGCTGAACAACCAGCATCCCATAACCGACTTGTCTCTAGAGCCCGACTTTTATATATTGAAGGGTTTCTACCGTTGGTACAGTTAACCAAATCCGGCTAGTACGACTGTTCAAGTTACCATGACGAGATCAAGACAAACAAGTTATGACTTTAATAATGGGATTAAGAGGTAATAATACAGAACCCGGCCGACTTATATTGTATCATTGTATAACCATTAGCGACAATAATATTCAATATGTGTGTTAATATTAGAGCACACAAATATAATTTTGTATTCAAGCCAAAATTTAAACAGAAAAAAAACAACCAAATAGCTTCTACAAAACAATCTCCTTACGCCACTCTGGCTACCTGGATGACCTACATAATTCCTTAATTAATTGTAAATAAAACAAAACTAAAGCGAATCACAATAAACATGCATAGGTTAGGGCGATCTTAATCAATAAAATAAAAGCACAAAGTATATATATATATGGCTCAGTGCCTTCGAAAAAACCCACGACCATGATAACCATGGCGGTCAGTTCATTACATATCTGCTCTAGTATGAAGATATTTAGCCAGGCAGTCACGTCTGTGCAACTGCATTATTACAACTATCAGAATATTCTCTTTAAGATTTCAAATGCGAAAGACCATACTCTGGCATTTCTTGATATGTGGCTCGAACGTAAAAATACTAATAGCGCCAAAATGCACTTAACAGAAGATACTGCCTTTTACATGGAAACATGTTTAGTTCAAAATTGTGCGATACGAAATTTGACCGTCTGGCAACTTACTATGTACCTTTTCGGTACAATAATGTTGGTATCGGTTACTAACACAATAGCCGTAGTGTTAGTATCCTTTACAGACTCTGTATATATATTATATATATATATATATATATATATATATATATATATGAGAAACCAAAGAAAATAGAAAAATTGAGAAAGTGTGAAATAAAGGAACAATATATATATATATATGTATATATATATATATATATATATATATATATATATATATATATATATATATATATAGTGAGTTAGCATTGAAGTCGCATTTTCGAGACTTTATATAATGTTAGCTTCACTACTGCAGGTTTACACATTCGTCTAGGAGATTGTATCGTCCTATTATCACACATTCCTCAACCAAATATATAGTGGTTAAGGGCGTAATACCGGCTCCTACTGATGAGTCGCCAGTAAGCACGAAACGAATGTGCATGAGATTATACTTTCCGTTCATGCTGTCTTTGGTTTATCCTTCTGGTCACAACTGAACTAATTTGTTTCTAGGTTCACAACACCTAATACATGCTTGCATAGCTTACAGACTGGTTTGGAAGATTTCCGTATTGTTCTTAGTAGTTACTTATCACGATTTATCAATACGCTCGAACCTAATGACGAAGTAAAACCCGATGTGACTGTTCGTACGGCAGGTAAATCGGCGTATATATATATATATATAGAAAGTTACAAAGGCAATGCCTAGTTTACAAGAAATATTGCGTTCAGTTATGAACATACCCACCACTAAACATCCTCCATCCATCGTGAAGACGAAATGCCGACACAAACTGCATCCGGTATTGACTAAACTTTAAATTCTATTTGTGGTAAATCTCACATCGACACATGTAGCAAAATATTTAATTCTCGCTTGTCGGAGCACATTTCGAAATTGCTTGAGAAAAATAACTTTTATGCTTCGTAAAAATGTGTAACAAAACCAATCTGGTTGTGCCAAAATGTGTAAAAAAAATACAACGCTTTACGAGTCAAATTTCGAGGCTATTGCTATTGAAATACGTAGCTCATAACTTTGGAAACTAAAAATACTTGTCCCAATAATGACATTCCTATGCGGCTTGCTTTCACCCAAGCAAATTTATGTGTATTTATTTTTCTATTTAAGCACTGTACTATTATATTTTGTATAATGCGTCTATGTAGTCGAAATTAATTCATACCTTAGCTTTCCAATAAATAAATAAAGCGAAACTGCTTCTTTACACTGTATGTCTTCAAACTCATATCAGATATTTAAAAATTCTCACAACGCGAAATATAATAAAATAATTATTAATTGATTAAACGCAATCAGCTAATCAAATTTTTAAAACTTAGTATAGCTATGCTAGTACGTTTATCAATTTTCTTCTGCAAACGGAGCAAAAGCGCCTCAATTGAATTACCAAGGTCAAAAATACTATTTTGCAAGATTAAATAAACGGAGATCAAACTGGGCTTCAGAATAAACCATCGGTCATCTGACCACAACATCTATGCATTTTTACGAAACTACACCAAAAATAACAAAACACCAGAAGTAGCTAGATTAAGCAACTAGCTTGTATCATGAGTCGCCTTCCATTCTTTTCCTAGAGTTAATGCAAATAAGCATCGGAAAAGATGACAGTCAACTATGGAATCAACAGGTATAAATGTTTTTCAATTATAATAATCCCTTTATCAGGAATCATAGGGATAATTTTAAGTATAGCTAATCGGTAAGCAGATCTAAAAATGCTACCACTAACGGCTTTCTGATAAACAAAAATTCTAATTGAAAAATCCATTAGATCTTTAATTCATGATTCGAACACAGGAATCACATTTCAAGGAAGAAAAGCGAAAAAATATAACCTGTAAATTATTCTAAAACTACTCATCTACTTTTCAAGATTGCATGTATATCCAAGCACGGAACGTCATACAAAAAATTGCATCAACATAGGTTAACTGTGTAATTATGTTTTAAGTAGAAATTACATTAAAAAGAATACAAATAATACCTGTAATGTATTACTACTTGTAAATATTGGTTAAGAATTTTACCAGTTGATGGGGATAGTAAACATTTAACAGGAGATTATACCAGAGTATTTAACTGATCAAAATAAAAATTCGTAGCCATTTCATCAATTTCTGCATTCATCGCACCAACGTCGATTGAAAGGAAGCAACATCTCTCTTAAAACAATTTTCATATAATCTACCTATTTTTTAAAAAAAATTCGTCAAAGAAACACCGAGAATCCAATTGAGTTCAATTAGGGATTGAGGAGTTTAGCCTTACCTCCCCGCAATGCAGTCTGGTAGGAGATTCTATAATGGTACTTGACGCTACCAATACGGCCTAACGAAAAAAAGCACCTACAGAACCACACCAACCTTTACGTTCAGTCTCAAGTGATGGAATCAAGTTCATAATCATCATCATCACGGACAGCAATAGAAATCTTTAACAAGTGATTCTTGACTGTCATATTGCCATAAGAAAATAAAATTAAAAAACTAGGTAAATCTAACAAAATAAGAAAAATAACCTTTTAAACAGAGTAATTTATGAGAAGGGGGATCCACTTAATATAAGTATAGTTACCTAGATAAAACACAGAAATGAGGCAAAATAAGCACCTACGCAACACTAGTATGGTTAAGTCAGCTTATAAGCAAGGCAACATCGGCCATACAGCTTCCTTGTGTTTTAAGTATATCGCACCTGCGTTTCATTCACTCTTAGTAATGTTTCTTTAAGAAAATTAATAAATGCAGAAATAGGTTCGCGCATTTTAATTTTAAATCATTATATTTGAGAAAATATTACAATCACTTTAAATGCACAGAAAACTCCTTTAAAAAATTATATGCATACAAATTGTATTTCATGACTTTAAATAGTTTTAGATAAGATTTTAATAAAGTAGACAAATGGTGACCTCCAATGCATCACTTCAACATTTCACAGAACATCAATCAGTCTAAAATACAAAGAAAAACAAAACTAAATCAGCAAATGACGAAAATAGTGTTTAACAGCATAACTTCGACGTTTGTTAACTGCACATGATTACTTTACGATAATCAACTAATCGAATTTAATGAAGTTATACTTTTGCCATGGACAAAAATTGAATTTAAGCATTTCAACACAAATATTGCGACAAGAAATACACAAAATAACTTGATTATCTTGGTCTATTTACAAAATATATTCGTAATATAGGCCCGTAGCCATAAAAATTTCCAGGCTGACAACCAGAAAGTCATAATAAGCTTTACGGACAACATTGGCATCCATCGAGATTCAGACATCATATGACTTGTTCAGACCCGAGTATAGCCTTTATGTGCAGTGTAAACTGAATGTCTAATAAATAGAAGCAATACGAGAGAAAGCATACCATATGCGTAGGACAATTTTTGACTGCTAAAGAAAGCTTTAGTGACTTGCACCTTCGTATGCACCACTTATGCTCTGAGTCAGGTAGGGTGGAAAATCGAAAGCAAGCTGTTTTAGCCCATACTTTGGATCATTAAAAAGGATATCTTACTGCGGATGACATGTAAAAAAAGTCGACACTAGTATAAAACCTTTCATCGAAAGTCGGTAAGTGCTTGTGTGTCCTCGCTAGACGTTGCAAATATGAGATATTCAGGGATTACCATGGGAAAGACGACTGGCGAGGCTTCCTTCTTTGTACAGGTGAAACACCACAAAATACACATAGTGGACTTCAAGCCGCCTTCGCTTATTCATGTCTTTTGGACCTAGTACGCATTATCAAAGTTGCAACAACTCTGTTATGATCAGAGTTATATGCTCTAATTTTTCTGCGCTAGACTTCTTGTAGGTAACACTCTCCTTTGTCATTAATACTGATGCAAAGCAGGAATTCTTCGAAAACGGCACAATTTTGCAGATACATTATGAGACGCGTAATACTCTGCTGATCCAACTGAAAATACAATGGATAGTGGACAAAGTAGAATCCTGGATGGCATGAGAGGGTAGTTATCAGCAAAAATCGCCCAAAAACTCATTAAGCATCTATTTGTTAACTATACTAACACAAACTAGTCATCATCATGAAACTTTTATGAAACGATGTGAGAAAAACATGATGAATAATGAATCATTACGGCCTCGGTCGTCGCACACGATAAAAAAGGGTCACCTTATCTGTGGAGTCATGTAGTGTGGGCAGGCTGAACCAGGCTACAGCAGACACACGTTCATCTCAGACGAAGATAAGTTCTAATATGCACAGTGCAGGTAATGCTGCATGTGGCACGGTAGGCACCCGTAGAAATAGTCATTGGTCCTCTGAAAAATAATATACGTAGAGTTGTAGGCCGCCAACATAAGCACAGTATAAAGTAAATTACACTGCATCATTTTTGACCAGAGAGAACGTAGAGCTGGAAGGAGCGTTGATATCAAGTAATAGCCGATGAATATTCCAAATTATTCCAATTAATAATAAAATTATTATAATCAAGGTTGCGGTCTTGATATAAAAACCTGACCCATTAATTACTTACATATGCCAGTATAAACTAAGAATTGTATAGTGTAGAAAAGGCAATTCATCCAGTAGACCGGTTTCGTCTTTATGGGGAACTCATCATGTACTGGCCAGAATTTGCCGCGGACGGGATTCGAACCTGACCACATCTGCTTCAGAATCTGGTGCTCTAACCAAAAATTATTTGTGGCAATTTTGAATGTCGACAGGATAGCTGCGAAATGCATAGATTACACTAGAGCAGCACAAACTTTAGCTGTGGTGTAAGGCATTGCGCCACATGGCGTTTTACAGCCGCCCGACAGCTATAAAATCAAATTGCATATATAGCAATTATTCAAAGATGGCGTGGTTGCCTCATTTTGAATTTCGTGCTTACATTTTCTGGAATGCCAAAAAAGGTTAAACCTTATAGAGATGCAAGAAAACTAGAACAAAAAATGGTGTCTATAGGTACTGATGGCGAAGTATCAAACTTACTGTGGATGAAGATGTTCAACTATGCACATTGCAGATACAACTGAATGCGAGATTGTAACCTCTCATAGAATTTGACATTGGGTCTCTAAAATCTTAGGCTTATATTACTGGTATAGCTATTAGACGCCAATTTAAAAATGTCTTCAAGGCGATATTGAATCATTTTGAAACGTTCGTATTGGGTTTAGAGCCGATCTTTATTCCAAGTTACTCTTAAAACAGATACGATAAAAATAGCAGAGAGCAGAATTATAGATGATCGTAACTAAGATATTATAATCGATGAAATTTGTCGTCTAGATAAGTGGGCTGAACACATCGAATGTCAATGTGCCTCATGGTATTTGGTGAATTAGTGTTGGTTGCGGCATCCTTGGCTCTATCTGAGAGGGCCACTTACCCATTCTGCACACCAAATTAGCGAGACAAAATTAGTAAACGACCAAAAGCAGCATTAAGTTTCACCAGAAGTTTCATAGCCGGATGATATTATTCGCTACACATCAAAACATCCTGACGCGCCGTCCTTTCGCTATCAAAACAAAATTGATCAGACGAATGTTACATATGCACTAGTGGAGAGGCCCGATGAATTCAACATATGCTCTAATATGTTTTGGTAAACGCCGATATATGATATAAACACCTCATTAAAGTACACCCTTCTAAATTTAGATTATAAATCGACTCACCTTGTTTCCTGTGCCAAACTGGCGCCACTCTCTACTGGACACCAAATTGAAGGCAAACGTAGAACGTAACCGATCCAACGCAATTTCTAAACCAGTATTTGTCTAATGAGGATACACTAATACATATACGAGTGTCAAAGTTGCTTATTCGTTGTCGGCAATCTAAATTATATACGCTTCTTCAATAATGGTGGTCCAATACTCGTAAACGCCTATGCTCTTCGGCACTAATTAACGATGTTTCACTAGCGTACAAACAAATGTATTGTACCTTTAATGCATAGTGAGATACCAGGTTTCTCCATAAATAGAGGTTGCTAAGCAAAGCCCCTCTTGCTTGCGCAATTCTGCCAAACGACATCGTCGCACATAATACATGACTTATTGAAAAAGCTACCAAATATTTAAAACTGTCAACTAACTCTAGATATTCGCACTAAAGCCGCAGAGCTAATGAGCTGTGGGTGGTCCTGTATAAGTATCTTACATTTAGAGGGAGCGAATTTCATATCAAAAGAAGGAGCGATTGTTAATCTATTCAAGGTAGTCTGAGCAGAATATTGAATCTACCACGAAGAACGCCAATGCTCCCATAAAAACGTATGAAAAGTATAGTTCATAACATTATCTATTTGAAAACTAAACATATATATTGAAATGGACATCCTGGATGAACAAAACCGCCGGTAGTAAAGTTTTGTGATAACTCTTTTCAGACACTATCACAACAAGAACGAGAAATCACCCCATCACGAAATACGCCGATTTAAGTGATTTACATGTTTCAAAACTTGTAATACGAAAACCGCAGGCGCTTGTATTATAATGGTAGAATGGCCAAAATTCTTGGAGGTTTTTACACTTCTACACCGGTTCCAGGACATTAGCTAAACTAAACCTGCGTTAATTCTCATCTCATTCGAGTCTGGTAGCTTAAGAGATTTGCTGCAATGTCATCTTAGTTTATTGGCGGTTTACGCGTGTGAAGTGATTAAGTGCTAGTAGAAATTGTAAACAGTGCGCGCAGACTTTTGTTTTGAGAAGCAATTCGACGTTTGGTTAAACATAACATACATAACGTTCCGGATGCGGTTGGTACGCCATCGGCTATAAATTTGAGGAAGCTATCAGAACCATACGCTTAAACGAAGGCATGTAACACGTAAGCTGTTTACCCTACGAAAATTCGCATGCAATAAGTGAAAGCTGTCTGAAGAGGCATATTTTTTGCTGTTCTGCAACCGGTGAAATATAACGTTATTGGTTTTTATCCCGAGCTCGTAATTTTTATTTGTAATTTTATGACAAGCCGCGCAATTAACAAAAATTACTGAATTTGCTTGTTGGGGAATGCATAGATATTGCACAGTCGACATGTTCAGCAAAATACAATGAATGTGACTACTAGAGATGAGAGCTGCTTACATAATTTTCCTAACCCTCTATATGCATTGTGTTGAACCTCGTTAGTCGATTTGTCATAATGCACTGATGATCTTCATAGAAGGTAGAAACGCGTCAGTACGTGACTGACGATGATTTGGGTTATGTCACGCGACCGGTTAGATACAATGAGATTAGCGTTCATCTTGAGCTCGGAAACTTGATATCAAGAAAGTACTTAGCAGGCCTTTTTCGTTAGTAATCAGGTTTATTATACTAATAACAATATTTTGGCAGAAATTTTATTTCGTCTTGGTCACATTTCTACTCATTACGGAATAAAACACCACAAAAATTTAGAAAAACAAATCACGGATACAAAAGCTTAAAATTTTAATGCAATCTGCATCGCATTGTTCATTCTTAATAATCGCATGAATTACGATTGCCTTTTTTGAAAATAGGAATGATGATCGACTCATTCCAATCAAATGGTATGGTCTTCTCATTCCATAAAGTTCGAAAACAGTTAGCCAACGACACCTTAATTATATCATCACTATCCGAACATACTCTGGGAATAAAATCATCAGGGCCTGTGGGTTTGAGAATTCTTCGAGATGAGATTGCATCCCGTAATTCAATCTTTGATGTTTTTTTGTAAATTCACATTTTGACACTGTTGAACTATTGCAGTTGCCAAATAAAATTGATTTTGAAGTGTTCAATCCACCTATCAAGACGACTTATTTTATCGTTTATTAGATTAAACAGTTTCGCTAACTTTTATTTTTTTCTGACCAGTTACTAGAATAAGTTGTAACAAACAGCAGCTATTACCTGACGCGAATGCTTCTTCCATTTCTTCAGCCTTTCGAGTAAAAAAGTAGTCAAGATCCATTTTTAGACTGCGCTCAATTTGACATCTAACATGGCGACGAGTATTAATATGAGCTGTCTTGTGGAATTTGGCGACATAAGCTTTTATGGTCATACTCTGGTGATCATGGAAGGTCAAAAGGCGTCAGAATGTGTGACTGACGATAGTTTTGCAGTTAGACGATTGGTTAAATACCATGTGTATACTTTAAGCTTGCAAACTTGATTTTAAAAATTGTTACCACCAACCGCACAATCGAGTATTTAACTGTGACTGAAGCTGCAAAAAGTTAATGTTCATTACTGTATAAAAATTATGCAGCCAACATTTACAGTCACGTACAATCTGTGCCGGACTACTAGAGATGAGAGCCGCATATCTAATTTTTCTTGAAATATATATTCATTGCGGTTTTATCCTCGAGAGTCAGTTTGCCGCCCTACCCTGATGATGATAATGGAAGGTCGAAAAGCCTCAGTACGTGTAACTGACGGTAGTTTTTCAGTTGTTAGACGACTGGTTAAATACCATGGGATTGGTGTTTACTTCATGCTCGCTAACTTGAATTAATAAATTATAAGACACATAAATTGCTTGCCTGGAGCAAATTTAATCTCATATAAAGAGTCAATTAAAACATTAAATATACCCGGTATAATTTAGGCTAACTTACCAAACAAAACAATTTCCGCTGGCAACACAGACACCGTCAACGTTATTACGGCCTTGTTCAACATCTGCATAGTAAATTACACAAATGACACACAAACAAGGAAGTAAACAAAAATAGAATTAAAATTAATGCTTAATGGAATGTCGATTGACTAACTTGGAACATTGCATTAAAGTTTTTTTTTGACAATTGGCTTTTACCGTGTAATGGACATCAAAGTAATGATAATCACTAACTGTGTGAAGGTGGAGCTTGTTAGAGCACTCCAACGTCACTGTAATGTTATTGGAGAAAAGATCCGCCTATAAGACTAATTTATTGAGTATTCACGATAGTGATATTAATATGACCATATTTAATCTGTAAAAAATAATTTCTGCACAATCTCCAATAATAATGACTGTTTTCTGGAATCTCGCATAAATCAAACAATTGATTTACTTGCAAGTATGTATTAGGTTTTGCGAACCTAGTAACAAATTAGTTCAGTTGTGACCAGAAGGATAAACCAAAGGCAGCATGGACGGAAAGTATAATCTCATTCACATTCGTTTCGTGCTTACTGGCGACTCATCAGTAGGAGCCGGTATTACGCCCTTTAACCACTATATTTGGTAGAAGAATGTGGAATAATAGGACGGTATGGGAGATTTGTGCCGTCCTGTTATTCCATTCTTCACAAATATAGTGATTAAGAAACATGTCTCAACTTTCCTACTGACCTCAATGCTTTGAAACAGACCTGTAATTATTTTTCCATTCATCTGCTAGTCTAACAGGCTTATTGACCACTAGTTCACAAAATATACTACTATATCTGGATTCTTCGCAACAAACGGTATTTAACTGTGGGGTGATTTACTTGTTAGATACTGTTTTGTTGCAGAGAACTAATAATATATATATATATATATATATATATATATATATATATATATATATATATATATGCAATTGTGTATTAGTTGTTGCGCATCTAGTAAAAGAATTAGTTCATATATGGAGAAGGAGAAACGAAAGTGAGGATGAACGCAAGATATAATCTTTTGTGTTGTTACCAGGTACTGACAAATTTCGCTGTTATCATAAAATGTATGGATTTGCTGGAGTAACAGTTGATCATAAATAGTTGTAATTCGCAATGTTGGTGAACTTAAGCATACATTGAAATCCTTTGTGTTGGTACCATGTACCGACTCGGCAACCATAGTATGGGCACCATTTACCATTTCGGCAACCATAGTGTTGGCATCAAGTATTGACACAACTGCCATAGTGTTGGTACCCTTTACAAACATGTAGTGAATTGGCAGACTTTATATAAAGTTAGCTCCACAAGTGCAAGTTTACACATTCGCATACGAGTTGTACCGTCCAATTGTCTCACACTCCTCACACGAAAACATAATGGGTATAGGGCGTGATGCCAGCTCCCACTGATGAGTCGTCAGTAAGCACAAAACGTATGTGCAGGAGACTATACTTTCCATTCCTGATATTCTTGGTTTGTACTTCTGACCATATTTGAACTAATTTGTTACTACGTGCGCAACACCTAATCCAAAATTGTATATATTACTTGCCACCTATGTACAGTAATAGTTCCAGGAAAAGCTAAGGGCAGGAACACAAATGACGCTTGAGTACGTTTCAAAAAACAAAAACAATTTAGAGTTGCAGTTAGTTGGCTTTGCTGTAAAAAGTCTGACTTGTAACTACTCACAAAAGCAGGATCAACATTGAACCTACATTGCTCAATTAGGCGACAAAATATGGTCTTCAGTATAGTTCAATTCTTAGCGATAATTGATATACAAGGTTTCTAGTGAGAAGTTTAGCGATTTCAAAGAAGTAACTTCACCTGTTCTTGTTCTACTTTCCGACATGAAATTAGATGAGTTTGACAAAATTACCATGTGCCTCTAGTAATGGGTGATTTGGTATTCTTTTGAATTTGAAATGCAACTATAAACATTTATCATAGGTATTCGACAACGAAACACCAGTTAGTTAATGCTAATGTATTGACGCTTTGTAGATATTGATATAAAGACACCGGAGTCATTTAAACTCTGTACAATTTTTGTATTCAACATGACCATCTGGTAGTATATAATCCTTGAGAAAGTTAATCTATCCATATGCATAGCAGGCTACAAGTCGAGCATCCGACTAAGCAATTAAAGGTATTTGCCTTGATTCCGATGCTTCTCAGATGTTAATCCTCATCTGGATCAAATATTCAACCCTACGCAGATGTATTATCGATAGCGAGATGTCAAACAAACCGATATATTCATCATCTATTTTCGTTTTCGTGTGAAATATGAAATATTTAAGTTTGCACATTAATCAAAAAGAGTTATCAGCTGGTAGTACAATGAAATTCACATTATATATCAAAGCCGAACTCGTAGTCAAATTATTTCAATTTGTATAAATCACAATTAATTATGGTATTCTAGTTCTCAAGGTAATGCAATCATTAAGCCTACTGCATGAATGAAACATATTTATAGACTAAGATTTTTAAAATTTAAATATGTTAATATTGGGAGCATCTATATATACCAAGATGTAGATCTGACGCAGGGTGGATTCCAGGTTATGCAAATACGGTAGAATTAACCAGAAATCTCCATCGAGGCCTGTTTGCTGCCAATGCAATTGTTTTTTGGTTAGTGAAAGTACGGTATGCCGTAATTAATTAGCCGTTATTGCGAGTAACAGTATTTTGGGTCCCAGATGTGAAATCGGCCTTAAAAAGCACAATCGACTTTCCAGATCTACGTTTGAAGGTGAATATAACTTGGCTAATAAATGTTGCCTGACGATCAGCTGGTAAAGATCGAAACTAATCCGACCAAATATTAATTAATAAGGCTGTCCAGTCGGTAGCAGCTTTAATGAGACATCTCCTAAGTCTCGCAGCATAAAGGAGAACCGACAGCATACTTGACTTGAACACCTTGGACTTGGTGTTCAGTGAATTAGAGGGCGATTCCAGTGGTTTGTTATTGGGGGCCGCTTTAGTAATGGCTAAGGTAAGATAACCTTGATAGTTACAGCGATGTTCATTTGTAACATGTCACTAATTTTATAATCGAGACCATTAAATTAAAAAAAAATTACGTTTATTCTATGGTTGGTTTAGAGAAGGCCATAATTTAATTATAAGAATAATGCATTAAATAAATAAGTTTAGGCAACAGCATAAAATTAATTTAAAGTGGCTCCAAAAAATATCGCTATTGACAGCTCTAATGCATTAGCAAATATACAAAATTAAAAAACCGTTCTCAAATATCATCATCATCATCATCATGCAAAACCATATTAACATGAATATAGCATTGAAACTGTAAGGAATGCTCCATGACAATACAATTGATGACATTTCAGATGGGATTAAATAAAATGATGTCTATTACAAACAATCCCGTCCATTTTATGATATATGTTAAAATTCTATATAAATGCCAATTCCGTCATTCTAAAAGAATATTTTTCTGTATATTAGATTATTTGAGTGTGAGCCAAATTAAGCATTACACTGGCGTAAGTATAGGATCTAGCTCATAGTTTAAGTTTATATATGAAAACACAGAACTCTTCTGTTTAAAGCAGAAAAGGCGAATTTTACACCCTTAGGCACATTTTGAGGCAATTCACATTTGTAAAATTCAGAAAAGTATAAAATCTAAAATGAATAAAAATTCACTGTCGACCATAGATGGGCTGAATGAAAATTTCTAGGTCCAGCACACATTAGTGACTTACCAACATATGTATGTGCATCTACAAATTAAAATTAAATTGCTAAGTTGTTTCGAGAGTTTCTTTATTCCTACTAGTGTCACATATATCAAATAAATAAGCCTTTGAAAATCAAATAAAACCACTCACTTATGAACAAACCCACGTAATAGCGAGTTGCAGCAATAAAGCAGTTTGACAAACTTTCGCTAACACTGACATAAAAATTTCGCCTTTGAAAAAGGCTCACTGCTAAAAAAGTTGGTCCGCGAAGTATTTAAATGCAAGAAATGTCTGACCAATAAATAGTAATCTGCGTCAATGAAAATTTATAATACATTAACGGTTCCTAAATATTTACAACAGCTGTTATTTTTTTTCGTTTACTAGAATTATTCTGCAAACTACTGCCATAGTTAAGACACTAATTAGCGCACTGTCATAGAAGTGAAGACTATCTTGTACAGAAAAGACAAATTTCATTGAAACGAAGAGCATAGGCAGAAGTTTTACGGGTAAACTGTTTTTATCTTGATCAATCCAAGGATACTTACAAAAGAATAAAAAAATGGTACCATGACATTTATGCACATAATTAAACCAGAAATGACTTATTCTGCTGCTAACTCGCAAGAAATAAGTATATATACATTGTAATAAAATATCACTTGTTCAAATTCAATCTACAAGGACGCTCGGCAAATGATAAGATAAATTATTGTAGCAGACATTTTTCACGATTGTCCACATACTTGATTCTTATAAGCGAAACTAATTAAATTGTTATTACAGGCATAACACAAGCGAATTATCTTGAGCAAATTATTCGTTCTTAATAAAAAAGCAGAACACAAGAACTCAGTAGTACTTTAGAGCAAAGAACTAAAAGAAACACATTTCAATATTGTATGTTGTAAATGATTCACACTTTTTATAATGCTTCCATAAAGAATTAGACTCCACTGGATCCAACTTACGGAAGACAAATATTTGTGTAACTATGTGGATGTCAATGTTAAGAGATTTCAGCATGAATGCAATGGAAACAATTGAATAGCATAGATTTTTAAACTTTACCATAACGACGAGGCTGTAATATTAGACCACCAAAGCATAGCCATGCATAATTTTCCGTGACCGATAATCCAAAATGTGTCCCAACAAAGTGTATATAATAGAGCATTTCAAGTTCATAGATGAACTACGTATTAGAAAACCGATCTTTTCTTGTATGTTTATTACACACATATTATTTATTAAATCCGTATATCGCCTAATTTCAACAACTCTCACCAAGAAGTACCAAAAGAAGCACTTGTAACTAAAATTAACCTAACACAAATAAAAATTATCGCTGGCTAAAATAAATTTAGCTGCTAAAGCTTAACTAGAACATTTCATATTAAAACTAGTTTTCTCAGTAGTTCGAATACTAAATTATAACAACCATCAAAAAAAAACACAAGACAGGCGAAAAATTGTTCTTCTACACAAATATTAATATCTACAATTCTGTGACAATGAAGCGTCTTTTTATAAATGTCAATGTATGACTTACAATAATGATTCTCAACAATATTGGAAGACTTGGCTTTCCCTATGTTCGAAACACAGAATGCAAATTCATTTCGCAAAAAGAGTTGAAAACAATTATTAAGAAATAAACAATTATAATCACAAATACAAGCGCTTCGAATGGATGTTGTGTCTACAATACTTAATAACGGCTGAAATTGAAGTTTTGTGATCAAGATGATTTTAAGTAGAGATCTAACAACCGGACAAGTCGAATGATATTGGGTAACAGGTTATTTAGTTCGTGAATACCCGAATGCGACAAAAAGTTAATATCGCGTTGGTACTGCTGAACCATTTAGGCAGAACAGAGATTGTAAACAAGCTTGAACATGTTAACGTGTTAAAATAGTGGGGTTCATGATACTTACGTCTTACAAAATATCAAAGTATTTATAAAACAATACTATAATTAAAGCTGAATATAAAGACTCATCGGAAAGTATAGAAATCAAATTTAGTGCTCCTTATTGCATTAGCAAAGACAAACAATTACAAAAGTGCAATAAAATTTATGGCCTACCCAACAAGGCCAACTGAATGCTAATCAACTTAAATGAAGAAACTCCTGACAATGCACCTTCCAAAGCAATGTTGATCAGATCTGTGGGAAAATCATTGAAATTATTTAAGTATTTTTCTATCCAACTAAAATAGACCTTTTAAATGTTAACTTGACCATTAAATAAGCTTTCCTAAAGTAAATAAACATTTTTGGTCACAAAAAATGAATATAGCATGGAGATATTCGTCGACCGTTGTTAAACTACTATAAGCAATATGCAATTTCTATGCAGACGGAATATTCTCCATATAAACAAATAACTAAAAAAACAGAAAGTTGAAAAATCAACAGTAAATTTAACCTGCTATACTTATAGGTGTCGTGTAAACATAAAGTCTACGAACACTAATTTTAGATTATAAATCAGGACAAAAGCAATAAAATCCAACATTTTATATGATCTCCACAAACTGCCTGGGAAAAGACTCATTTCTCTTTGATAAGTACGGATTCACGAAGAAAGCAAGTGTGTCAGAAAACTAAATGCGTAGAATCAACTACCGTTATTGATTTTAGCAGTAAAACGACAAGATCTATAACTTGACATCCAACTTGCTTCAACTTTAAAAGCCTTCATTTTGTTGAAATTGTGAATAGTTGTTCACGTTGACCTATACACATCGTTATAAACAGTAAATTATATTGCCAAACAGGTAGGGAATAATTTTAAACTCATATATACAGAATTGACCGACATGGTGTAAGAAAGCATAACGATACGTACACGAAATTGACACTAATTAATGCAAAATGAGGTTAACATGACAGATAATTGGACTATAGAGAGCATACACACAAAACAATAAAGACGCTCCACCCAATCACCAATCAACGCGAATCGTCCACGTTGCGCGATGACCTGCTCCTGCTCGGGCTTCTACTTCGGCTGCGGCGATTTATTTTCGTCCTCTTTGATCGCTTATGTCTGCTTGAATAGAGAAGATAGAATAAGGGAAAACACGTTATTACCAGCGTGGTAAACTTACAAAAATGCGCAGAAACTGTTTTACGTGAATGAAGAAATAAAATTTAGAACTGAATGTAAGTAACGGTTTCATAACGAAACCCATTCTGGTACAACTGCTTCGGACCCATTGGTCAACTGACCAAGCATTTTTATAGCTACGAGCTGAAAACAACCGCCTCAAATTTTTGTGTCTCAATTATGCATTGAAATCAAATTAAAAGTAATATGTAAAAAAATCCTGAACCTCACACAGTTCCTCAGACCAATGGACTACATTTAATATAAAACTATCTTTTTCTGGCTAAAATTGAAATAATTGTTCTACTTGCCCACATTTAACCATTAACAAAATGACAGCATTCTGCGTCGGCCATCGCGCGGAATGAAAAGGGTCGCTGTATCTGTTGAGTAGTGATTGATGAATAGGCAAAACCAGGCTACTGCTAAATCTAATAGAAACGCTCAATTAGTTGCTTTGAGTGTTGTGAATGATTGACGGGCAACTTTACTACTATCTTCAATCTTACTCCGGGTGTTAGGAATTCTGGTTTCGGAAGCCTTTTTAAACAGAAATTACATCCAAAATACAATTTGGCAATCATTGCATTAAGTGGTACATATAGTTTAAATTGTTGCCTTTATACTTAACGATAGATCTCTCAAGCATAACTGTGTTTTAAGGTAAGTGTACATCACGTATGTGTTTATGTGTCTTCATGTGTACACTCATCGAAATGAAATAAGTGATCTAATAACACATAATAATTTACTAGTTATGCGTACACCATGATGGATACCACGATTTACGAACGTGGGTTGTCGCTCTGCACTACTAGTAACGTAAAGATCCTATTGCACCCAATTTCCAAGTACGCAATATGTTCGTCTTCATTGTGACTGGATGCTGCAACACCGTTCATACGATTACTATAATCAAGGTTGCGATATTGACATAAACACGTGACATTTTAAACACACACATTCGTCAGTAAAAACTACGAATTGTATAGTGTAAAAAAGGCAATTCATCCAGTAGACCGGTTTCATCATTATTGTAACCTCATCATGTACTGGCCAGAATTTGACGAGGATAGGGCTCGAACCTGGGCACTTCCGCTTCAGAATCTGTTTCTCTAACCAGTGATCCATGCTTCCGGCAGGAAGAGATAGTGAGGACAAAATATAGATAATCTAAACAAAAGTAACTGACACTCAAGCTTGTTGGTTTTTCAGTCTTTAATCTTATATTAATTACCGTTACATCGCAACAGTACTGTTATATCACACATATTCGATACTTTCTCCCCCCCCCCTCTCTCCCATTAACATGCTGCACACTAGATGGGATTATGTATACCGGGAATTTGAGATAGCTGCCATCGTACTGAGGTAGGGGTTGGTATGCCATCTGTAGGATTTATGTATATATACTGGTTCAGATGTATTTAATATCACATTTTTTTATAAATTTTTAAATTGGCGTCTACGAGCTCTATCAGTATTATAATTCGGGCTTGCAAACATTTGAGTGCATAATTGTCCGGGAGATGTAAAATGCCATGTGGCGCAACACTTCACACCAAAGCTGAAGTTTGTGCTGCTCAAGTGCAATCTAATCTTTGCCCAGTTATTCTGCGATCATTTAAAATTTACAAAAGTAAAAAATTGTTATTACACTTGTTATTGAATAATCAATTTACGCTGACTTGTTGAACGAATAACTTTGAACATGGACTATTACCTGATGCCTACGCTCCTTCCAGCTCTTTGGCTTTTTTGGTGTAAAAGGATGCGAGATCAGATTTCAGACTCTACTTACGTTGGAGATTTACAACTCTACGTGTATTATAGGCGGAGCTAGAATAATTTGGCGCCAATGATTTCTCTAGGGGCCCAGCGACTATTTCTATGATTGCCTAAATTGCCATATGCAGAAGTACCCGCAGTTTGTAGTGGAAATTATATTTGCCCACATTTAATTCAAATTTTTGCCATCAAGACCAAATAAATTTTAATTTAGAAAATCTTGGTATTTTTGATGGAATGTTCTGTTCGAGTTTTCATACAAGTATTTCAGATTCATTCTTTCTTATTTTTACGGAAAACTTCAGTGAGAATCTATAGGAGATACGTGCATGATCTGGATATACGTGTTCCAAAGCGAACAACAATCTTAGATGCAATCACGCCATATATAGCTGTTATTTGTAATTTTTAAAAACAAATCTACGAATTTGTAATAATAAAATCAACGATGAGTCGTTTTTACGCTATTGAAAGAAATAAAACACCAAAAAACTGTTACATATTACTACTGATACGTCTACATTGACGACTAAGTACAGTCATCTATTTGATTACGTTTTTATAATCTTGACTATTCAAAAGCTTCTCCCCATTTTGACAGTTCTCTATTTTCTAATTTACGCATCATAACGAAAGTTTCATTTTTTTATTAAATTGGCATACTACATAAATGAATGGTGGTTTTTACATAGTGTATCCATTGCGTGTAGAAATTCCTGGATTTAATATGCAGGGTTTCAGATGTATACTTGTTGTAACACATTTGGTACTAACGTGTCGGTTAAGTAATGAGACCATCGTCAGGACGCACGAGGGCCAAACAACGCAAATTAAATCAAATTATGAGCACTTTGACTCATCTCATTCAAAATTATATTTTTATGCTTATTTAAAATATTTTAATAAGAGATTTGTTAACTATTACTTAGTACGAGAAGATATACATTGCAGATTAATGGATTGCATTTGGTTGTTGGAAATGAACTCATTAATATAATTGTTCATCACAATAAATGGGAAACTATCACTGCAAGTCTACTATCATGTAACAATCAAAGATTTCTGCTCCCAACCATACGTGATAGCGATTATATTACATAAATTAATTTTTATTCTCAGAAAGATTTATCAATTGAGTTGCTGAATATAAGAAAATATTAAACTCAAATTTAAAACAAGTTAATGAATTAACAAACCTGGAAGAAGAGCCGGAACTAGATGATCTTGATGAGGAAGATGAGGAGGAAGATGATGACGCTGCTGAATTGTTGGACGAGGATGATTCCGATGAAGATGAAGACGAACGTGAATTAATTCGCTTCTTTTGACCATCCTTGGGGCTTTGCTCGCCTTTTTCATCAACGGACTTATTTCTCGGCCCTGGTGTATCTGCTTTCGACTGACTATCGAGAACCTCCATATTTCTTTCCTTTTTGTTTTTGTGATTCGAATCATCTGAACCATTTTTATCACTTTTTTCGCTATTACTATCATCATCACCAGCGCCACACACATCGTATTTAGCCAGATCAGCCTCGTCTCCCGAATCTTCATCTTCATCAGAATTTTGATTGGATGATGGATTAGTTTTCACTTTTTTAGGATAATTTTTGTTGTTACCATCACCATAATCGTTTTTACCAGAAAATGTATTTATTTTTAAATCTTTATCGTCTTTTATTTTGCTTGAATGAAAATCAGAAGTTGATTTTCGATATTTCTTTTTCTTTCGACCAAACTCATCAAATTCATCATCTGAAGAATCATCACGCGAGCGTTTGTATTCAACCACTTCATCGCGCTCCATGAAACCACCGCCATAACCAGTTCGCTCGCCTAGAGTATTTACCTTAGGACCATTGCAAACATTGCATGTTGTTCTGCGCGCCCAATTAATATTGCCACAACTATAATAAATATTAATTTATATGGTAACATGATCACGGTTAGTTTCCTTACAATTATAAAATATTGTAATTAAGCAAGAACAATTAATCTAAGATTAAATATCAAAAAGTACTTAGTTAAAGCTATAAAAAGTAATAAATCGGTTATTCCGTGAAATTGGTCAGTCAAAATTAATATTCTCAAAAGCACATCATGACCAAGCCAATGCTTCTGGATTTAGCGACACGTAAAACATGTTTTGTTTCAAACGATGGATAAAAGAATTTTGAACGTTCGTAATTCGTCAGATATATCAATTTTAAAACACAAAAATAGCATAACTACGCATTTAAAATAAGGGCCGAGGCTGAAATAATAATTAAAAATAATAGTCAAACAGCAGTAGTATCGAATTAAGTAGAGAAGAATATCAGACACCAATGGTTCAAAATTCAGTTAGCATTTATCTGATAACATAGGTGCCGACAATATGCAACTGAGTCAGCAGTATACATATATAAAGAGTAAAGCAACTTTCTCAGCAGATCTCAGAACAACCACACAAATAATACAGAATTCGCCAGGCAATTCTACTAAGCCATGCTTGCCGTGGAATCGTGATCAAATGACCATCATCGCGATTTAAGTCTAACAACGAAATAGTTTAAATACTGCTTGTTGCGGAGAACTAATATATATGCAAGTATGTATTAGGTGTTGTGAACCTAGTAACAAATTAGTTCAGTTGTGACAAGAAGGATAAACCAAAGGCAGCATGAACGGAAAGTATAATCTCATTCACATTCGTTTCGTGCTTACTGGCGACTCATCGGTAGGAGCCGGTATTACGCCCTTTAACCACTATATATTTGGTAGAAGAATGTGGAATAATACGACGGTACAATCTCCTAGACGAATGTGTAAACCTGTAATAGTGAAGCTAACATAATCTAAAGTCAACGACAATGCGACTTCAATGCTAACTCACGCTATATAATATATATACCGAGTCTGTAAAGGATACTAACACTATGGCTATTGTGTTAGTAACCGATACCAACATTATTGTACCGAAAAGGTACATGGTACTAACACTATCGTTACCGAATCGGTACATGATACCAATCTGATAGATATCAATTTATGCTATAGTTCACTGAAATTGAGAATTACAACAATTTCTGAACACCTGTTACTCAAGTAAATCCATACACTCTGGCCTTGATCAATATCAGTTATCACATTTCGCGGTAAGCATGACATCATTCAATTTAATATATAACAGTTAAATACTGCTTGTTGCGGAGAACTAATATATATGAAAGTATGTATTAGCGAAATAGCTTAGCTGTCTCGTCTGCGGTTCCAGGCATAAAGCATAGTTTTATTGGTAGCCGAACGGACGGGATTTGCAAGTGGTCTTCGCATAGTTTTCAATAACAAAGTCATAAATTTAATCCAATGAATTCCGATTTGATTTAATCCACGTTATAAATCTTCTCTACATTTCCCACTATATTGGTTAGCGATCAAGAACAAATGCATTTCGTAATACTATATTAAGTATATTGACGCAAATAATGCGCCATCAGGTCGAGATCTACACAGAGGTTTGATGTTCGTCATTACCCAAGAAGGCTCAAAATTCAACAATGAAAAAACGATTGTGCTTGGCTATTACTAAACCGTGCCTGGAAAGATTGCTGCAGAAATGCAGATTTGACTTAGGCTACACAGTTAGAGTAAAACTTGATCTATTTTAAAAGTTGAACTCATTAAAGAATATTTTCAGAAAGCCTTTGAATAGCCCATAGTTTATTTACAATGAATAAATAGACCCTCTCAAGTAATCCCTCAACAACAGACATACCTTTAGTTATACATTTTAAGGGTTAAATGTTATTTATTGAACGAGAACTAGACTGGTATAATTAGTGAGTATGGAGGGGCCAGTTTTTGTGTGCGGATAGAAATCTTTACAACTGCATAACTAAGTGGAAATTGAAATCTGGTTCCTCTTCTAGCGATGGATGTTGCTTGACCAGGCTACCGTGCTACAAATATTGCATTAACGAATGCTTTATTCCAAGCCTAATGTATGTCATCGCACACAGTTCATGAACTGCGTTGTATTTCAATAATAAAAACACACCGTGTCGATTACAGCATTATTATTCCACTTAGTTGCGAAAGTTTATACGATTTTAATGCAGATAATAATGCCGTTTATAGAGTTTGTTTGCAGCCCGCTCTATGTGCTTTTTGTCCGACGTATGATCGAATCTAGGTGAATAAAAAATGTAAATATTGGTTCTGGCGAATCATGGTCAGTCGAATGCAATATGATATTGGTGGGAATTTGAATATTTAGATAAGACATTTGTTGGATTCGAATATGAATAATAATTTTTCCGACTACTTTATGTATAACAAAGAAATTAGTTAAATTGGCGGTGTCCCGTTTAAAAAATATGCTCCAGCAGTTGTGAATGAATTACGATTTTCACACGTGTACTACTTCTGCTATTGCACCTAAATTTAAGTTGGGGAAATAAGCAAAATATCCAAAACTTAAGCGTATATGTCTGTAGTCACAGAAATATCTGGCCTGACGTCAGGAGGCACTAGATAGTCAGTCTGGGAATTGTAGCAGGAACTTTGCCAGGTCTGAGAAAATACAGCTACCATCTCGATTCATGTGAAGCCTCGAGTGTGGTCTCACTAAATGGGTAATGGCTGAATGAGAGCATGCGTACCAAACGCAAAGGGCAAGTCTAGGCTGCTGAAGGAAACTCTGGCCACTGGCATCTGGGTAGATAGTGCTCATTAGCCTTAGTTTGCAGGCTATCTAAGAGAAGGAAACCTCCGAATACATACCATACGCACAAGGAATGGTTGGCCTGGTGTTCTTTTACAGCCCACATATAACAATGAATACATCATCATCATCATCATCATCATCATCATGTCCAGCTACACAAAAGTCAAGTGACTAATGTTTCACTGCCATATAACTATAAGGAGTGAAAAAAGTATATAAGTGAATTTAGACAAATTTTTATTGAGATTTACGAGAAAGAGAGAGAAGGAGTACCTTGCTACTATGAGTAAATTTATCAGGATAACTCACAGAAATGAGGCAAACTAAACCTCTCCACAACACCATTATGGCCAAGTTAGCAGCTTACTTATTTTACTTTACTTTACTGCGGCTGACTCCTTTTGGAGGATAAGCCGGCTCCAATGACATTTCATGGAGTTTCTTGGGAATTTGGTACAAGTGGTGTCCCCTCACCACTCGGCTTTTTGCAAACAGAGAATATCATTTACGGTAGTTACTGGGTTACGCAAGAAGATGATAAATAGCTCAAATGAACTACATTAAGATCATGTTTCCGAAAACACGCCGCCAGTCATTCTCGCTATTCAATCTAAAGCGCTAATAATAACCGACCGTGTAAATAGAAGCTGCCTGTTGAAATTAAGTTACAGTATTTTAATGAATTTTATTAAATGTTTAATTATGCAGACATGGGTCGCTCAAAATGTTGCCTATATTTTTTGGAAAAATACATTTCAACTTATTGTATTCAGCAGAGATCAATTTGGAGACCTGTGACACATCAGATTAAAAATGGCACTTAATGACTTCTGATCGAATCTCGAAAGAAATTGGTGTCTAAAAAGGACATCACAGTAAATAATAGAGAAAAAGAAAGAAAGGAGTATTTCCACATTCCAACTTCTCCCCAATCGACCATGCATGAAAATAAACTTTTTATTTACCACGAGAAATGCACAAAACAAGAGATTCACGAAATATGCTTCATCTGTGCTTTGAAAAAACTCAGTTATCCGATTCTGTGCTACCGATTTAATGCGGCTATAAGTATAACTACACTATATGGTACGCATCATACCAAGCATCACGCATTCGGCTGAGAAAAGTGTGCCAACTGTGGGTGATGTAATAAATAGAGTGGTGTGGCAGTTAGTTGTGGTTGCTGGTGACCATGATCCAAGTTAGCACCATCCAAGTTAGCAGCTAACTTTGCCCTACCAAAAAAAGAAAGTTACGAAGATGATTCTACTAGACATCTGCAACAAGATCACCACTGAGCTCGATTCGATACCATATCGCTAAGGGTTTCTAATCAAGAACTGTAATGCGCACGAGGACCCCATTCCGGCAGACGAGTGGGTCCTATACTACCGAATTTGGATGTAAGTGACTTTAATTGTTTCTGCCATGTCAAAATCTGCCCACCTTGTTTCTTACGCCAATTTGGTGCTGGATGCGAAAACAGAGCTCTATTGGGCAATCGAAATGATGGCATACGCTAAACGTACCGAGCCAACGAAGTTGATGAAGCCTTATTTGTTATTCTAATGACGAGCACTTATTGTCAGATCAAAAAATACGTCTACGGATGTCAACGTTAGTTATTCGTTGTTGGTAACCAACATGTGCTATACTTCACAAATAACGATGATCGAATGCCTGTAAGCGTCTCAGATCATCAACTCTAAGAGGCCAAGTTTCACTAGCGTATAGTAAGACTGCGCGTACAGATGCATTGTAAACACGACCTTTAAGGCAAAGTGAAATATTCGCGTTTCTCCATAAATGACGAAGGTTCGAGAAAGCTACTCTAGCTTTCGCGATCGGTATTCTCACCTCGTCGGACATACTGCCTACGTTATTGATAGAGCTCCCAAGATATGTATACCTGTCGACTATGTCAAGATCTTCATTCTGCAGTCGCAACGTTGGAGTGAGTGGTGGGTGATCCTGTAACAGTATCTTAAATTTAGAGGGTGCGAATTTCATACTGAAAGACGGAACAACGTCTGTTAATCTATTTAAGGTGGTCTGGGCAGCATGCTGATTGTCGAATAATAGTACGATATCGTCCGCATAGTCAAGATCGACTGGTTTATCCCCCGGGAGAACTTCAACTCCAGCGTCCTGAATGTGTGAGAGTGTTGTTCATAATAGCATCGATTACAAAATTTAAAAAATGCGGAATGTGGACAACCTTGACGAACACCACTGCTGGTTGTAAAGTTATGCGTTAATTCGTTGTATACCTTACCGCGACCAGAAGTATTTGTGTAGAGAGCTCGTATAATATTAGCAAATTTTGTGGACACACCGCTTTTCGACAAGATATGGAATAAAACATTGCGATCCACCAAATCAAATGCACCCTTGAAGTCTAGAAAGACGACTATTGTGGGACGGTGATATAAATATCTCTGTTCGAGAACTTGCCTTAATGTAAAAATATTATCCATAAAACCTCGTCATGCGCGGAATCCGGCCTGTTCTTCTCTTGTATGTGATTCACGTGAAGCGCTGAGACGACGTAGGATAATCGAAGCAAATAACCTTGATACGACCGGAATCAAACTTATACCACGATGGTTATCGCACGAATTACGATTGCCTTTTTTGAATATGGGAATCCTTAAACAATCCCGGAAGTAAATCATCGGGGCTTGTGGCTTTGCGGCGCTTAAGAGATAGGATTGCATCGAGTACTTCTAACTCGGATGGTTCTTCTGGAGTAACATTCCACACTGTTGAAGAAATCATCACGCAGCAGGGAAAACCATCTTAAGCAATCAAGCCCACACTCAAGCGTTTATAGTATACTTACTTTACTTTACTGCGGCTGACTCCTTTGGGAGGATAAGCCGGCTCCATTGATTTCATGGAGTTTCTTGGGAATTTGGTACAAGTGGTGTCCCCTCACCACTCGGCTTTTTGATCGAGGACGCACCTCTAGCCTTTGCACATCCAAGCGCAGTCTGCAAGGCAGCAGTAAGTTGCATGGTTGCCGTTGGCTGTTGAGAGCTCATTCGCCATTCGGAAGTACGGGGTACTGTCCAGGAGTCCATGTAATCCTGTGGCTGTTGAACCCTTTTGTGGCGGGGAACACACGCCGTCGTAAAGTCCATCCCCTCCTCAACGTGGTACGACGGTGTCAACCATGTCTCGATGGCCGATCGTACATGGGCTAACGGGCTATGGCGGTGGTGTCACCAGGGCGTGGTGGATTTCCGACCGGCAATCGGATCTCCTATAAAATACCACATGAGCCCGACGACGTTTATAGGATACTTGATAATTGGTTCGATCACGTTTTCGTATGTCTTCAGTTCGATTTCTCAGAATAACACTATTCTCTCACATGGCGCCAGTTGGTTTAAGAAACAAGGTGGACAGATTTTGAGATGGCAGAGACGGTTAAAGTCACCTACATCCAAAGTTAGTAGTATGAGATCCACTCCTCTACCAGTATGGGGTCCATGTGCGCATAATAGTTCTTGGTTGGAAACCTTACATGATATGGCATCGACACGAGCTCAGGGGCGGTCTTGTTGCATATTTCTAGTAGAATCCTCTTCGCAACTTTCTTCTCTTAGTAGGGCAGAGTTAGCGTAGAGGTTTGGTTTCGTTTATGTATTAATACAGTGAAAACCGCAAGGAAACTGTATTGCTGATGTTGCTTTGTCTTAATGCTTACTTGGCCATAATAATGTTGTGAAGAGATTTATTTTGCTTCACTTTAGTGTTATCTCGATAAATATACTTATAGTACACGAGTATTCTCTCTCTCATAAATATCAACAATAATTTATATTCATAAATTATATTGTTTGTCGTTATTTATTAAAAATTTCTTGTTTTTTGTTTATATGGCAGTGAAAGTCAGTTAATATTGGCTTTTGTAGGGCTGTGCCTGATAATGATGAAATACTAACAAAAATCACACTATCCACAATTGATCTGCGATTGGACTAATGCAGAACTGTTTCCAGTTGTTTTCTTTGTCCAATGAAACAAACCGCTTGCTTCATTAGTTTGTTTTCTTTTAACTGGCGAGGATGGACCAATTGAAGAAGGCGGACGATAACGGCAGCCGAAATATATTTGACAAAGAAAACTAGAATTAGTACTGCGGTAGTCAAAGCGCTGATCATGTAAAAAAAAGTAGAACATTTTTGTAATAATCTATTGATTAAAGCACAGCAAAGACCATTAAGCCAATTCGATATATCAAATAAACAAGAAAAGGAAAGTGAATGTTTTACAGAGCACTAAGATCTCGACATCCAGACTCAGAAACATAATTATGGAGCAACCAATTCAAGCATCAAATTCAACAGCAGTTCATTCCATTCAATTTAACTCTAATCGTAGATTCATTAAAACTGTCTATACTTTGTCTAAACGCAAGACCTCTACGGCGAACATTAATATCCTTTCGTGCAATTACGTGAAAATTAAGACCGCATATAATTTCAATCTCAGAAAGGTGGTTCAATTTCAAGAAATATATGTGAAATGTAAAATGCACAGACAGACACCAGCACAATTTATCTGCAAAAGACATTAAGCTTCTGCTCTTTACATACTTCGAACTAAAACCCTGAGTCTATTTTTATTAAAAGTTCACTTCATTGGTTTAACTTACTGTTGTCATGTACATATCGTGCATCTTTCACAGAAAAGCTAAGAGATACGAAATTTACCCATATATCGGAGAATATATAAAACAATAACACATTAACCTAGAGAAGAATTACAGATTTTAACTTCACCGATTACCTATATAATCGCTTTTACTCTATTAACAGTAATTTCAACAATTTAAATCAATTTGGACTCATTCAAACAGTTGTTCGGCCAACCAAACAAAAAGCTACCTCGACCTTTTCTTCACTGATCATGGTATAGCAACAGATGATACACACCATAATGACATGCCAATGTGCGGTCACGAACAACTTTTTTATCACAAAAAATCAATGCACCTGTAATTAGAGATTCTCCCGCACAACTTAGACGTACAGATTCTCAACTATTTACAGAAATTAGCAATATGTACAATACTAAGGAGAAAACACCACTAGAAAACTATCTCCAACAAATAAAGCATTCCTGCGAAAATTCAACGCCGACACATACCTTTGACCATTAATCAGGTTATCACAACTACAAACTAGAAATAAGCTACTACAAAGACTAGAACATGTAGCAACTATCTTTATAAAGAAACTAATACAAATAGGCTTCAAAATAAGTAAGAATTAAGCAATCTTACCAGAATAGAGAAAAAAGTATAAAGATAATGAACACACGAAAAAAATTTTCGTTGCTAATTATTCAAGAAGAATTTCAGAGCATCCATTATATACTCCAAAACTTGTCACTTCAATTCAACAAATTTAAATTAATCTTCTTAAAATTCGGTATTACTCATCGACGACATTCTATACCTTGGAGAAATCATTCCCTAAAGAAAATGAAATACAGGAGTAATTATGCAACAAACAGCATATTAATACCATTGCACTCAAATCCAAAATAAGAGTTCACCGACGCCAAAACAATATGATATGTTCCGTACTGTCCACAAGCACTCTAAAGTGATATCTAAAACGGAGGTTAAATGTATAAATCATTATTATGACTCGGAATGAAGGCGTCATACGCTAGTCTACATATAAATGTGCGACTATTAAGGCAAACTTCCTCAAGGCGACAAATCGATTGTGTAACATGCTCTCTGAGCAGATAACAAACAGATAAATCCTTTCTTATTCTTATAAAGAAAATCTACATTTACCAAAAAATACAAGTATGAGGCAATCCTACAAGACGAGCTTAATAAATAAACCTAGAAAATTAAATCGATAATATCTATTCTGAATACAAAATCAAGGAAGAGCTCTGCTGTTTGAGAACATTTTGGCTGATGAAGTTCTCGGAGCGGCCAGTGTTAGTTAATACCAAATCATATTCTAATCGAATAACAAGATTCCAAAAAATCTCTCCTTAAAGAGAGAGACCACCAGTCTGAATAATTGCTTGTCTGTTAAATCTAATCACGAAAGTAAATTTCCATAATCTTGAGCTCAAATCATACTTATTACACGGTAAATCATGTCAAAACTAAATTTATAGACACAATGCAACTTTGACAGTTTACAAATTTACATGAATGAGCGGTAGAAAATATATTGGTTTTACGAAAAAGCAACCGATCAACAGAGTCTAATATTTATAGCTTAAATTTACTTTAAAAGGCTTAGTATCACAAAAAATTAGACATTTCAGAATATGTACTAATGAAGAACATCACTTTACCAAATTTAGCAGTTCTTAATGAAGCGATCTTTTAAAAATTGGTAAACATACACAAAGCTTTTTAAATAAATATCTACAAATTTCACAAACTCTATAGTAGTAGACGCCCACGACTTAAAAAAACTAGCATTAACTAGAAACCAGCAAGACCCTTACTATCCGACGGACTAGCGTCAACGATCATTCAATCGGACTAGTGACATACTGAAGCAAAACTGCTCAAACTACATCAATAACACCATAAGCAATGGCATAACAGGATGAACGATCACTATAGCAAACCACACAGGCTGCTTTGCTGCCGGAGAGACACAACAGAACTCATGAAAAATGCAACATAGCAAACGACATATATGTAAAATAAATTCGTGAACACAAAACTTAAAAATCCAGGTTTGTCATAACCCAATTCAACGATAGTAAAGTAAAATAAATTTAAAATGCCATGGTTATGCTATAACAAAATGTTTCTGCATATTGGGAATTAATGACATATAAATCCACATAAAAGAACATTTAAAAAACATTCGAGCATGCCGTACCTTTTACATTCCCAATCTTCCGCACTAAACAGGCCTTTACTTTTTTCAGCAATATCTTTACCAATCTCAAAATCTTGATATACCGCACGACCTTTACTTTTTGCCATGCCACATGCGTTACACTTATTGCGCCTTGCAAAGTTTAGATTCCCACATCTGTAGAATTAATATTTTAAAAGCTTACTTTGAATCCCCACAAATCCAATCGACGTACGGTATTGTACCAGACATAATATTTATAAATGACGCGCTTAACTGAATAATCGTGTAAACGCCCCGGCTTCAAGTAAATGCCGTACGACGTTAAAAACTCGGTTAAGGTGCTATGGATACAATATTATTGTTATGATAGGAGGCCCTTAACAGGACCGGTTGTGCGTTCTCCGGCAAATGCCGAGAATATATTACAGTTAAATACTGTTTGTTGCGAAGAACTAATATATATGCAAGTATGAATTAGGTTTTGCGAACCTAGTAACTAATTAGTTCAGTTGTGACCAGAAGGATAAACCAAAGGCAGCTGTTATGATATTGGGCCCTTAATATGGCCGGTCGTGCGTTCTCCGGCAAGTGCCGAGAATGTTGCTTCAGTGTGAAGATGTCCTAGAGCCTTGGGTGACTCTGGTTGTGGTTCCTTCTGTTGTTGTGTTGTAATCTCGATGTGGAAACGTCGCTGAAGTTCTGCATTAATTGGCTCGTCTCGCTGGTTTTATCGCAACAAGATGAGTCACGGATGTTGCCAATTGTTGTTGAAACAAATCCAATAACCAGCGTAGGTAATGACAGTCGACAGCACGCACACGTAACGCAAAGCAGAAAGCATATGCGACAACTGACTTGCATGGTGAATTTTCCGTGCTTAAATAGCCATGCCATAGTAATATATGTCTACTTGCACACTATTGGTTGTAACGACACAAATTAATGGCTGACATATTGCGTAAATTAAATTTAATTTTATTTACATTGCACCAATGAGAAAAAAGCGAAACTTGCCGTTTAACCAATAGTGTGCAAGTAGACATATATTACTATGGCATGCTATTTAAGCACGGCAATTTACCATGTAAGTCAGTTGTCGCATTTGCATTCTGCTTTGCGTTACCCGTGTGCGTTCTGTCCGCTGTCAATACCTACGCTGGCGATTTGATTTGTTTCACCAACAATTGGCTACATCCGTGACTCATCTTGTTGCGGTACAACCAGCGAGACGAGCCAATTAATTGCAGAACCTGAACGACGTTATCCACATCGTGATTATAACTCGACAACGGGAGCAACAACAACCAGAGTCCACCCAAGGCTCTAGGACATCTTTACACTCTGAATAAATCAGGAGAACGCACGACCGTGCCCTCTTTAGGCCCCCCTATCAGTAACAAATCTCTATTCAGAGCACCTTAACCGAGTTTGTAACGTCGTACGGCATTTACTTGAAGCCGGGGCGTTTACATGGTTAACGGCAAGTGTAGAGGCCCCTAACCTATTAGTATCTGAGAGCCCCTTAGATGCCAGATCGCTTGAAGTCCTAAAATGTACAGTAGTGTCTGATATGTTTATATTTCCATTCGCATCTGCTAGATTTAAATCCGCAATATCCTGCACTAACCAACTTGTGCCCTCAAATTTAATAATAGCTTCCATGTCTAGTTAGTTGAATAATTAAATCGACACTTAATGTTAGGCAATCGGAATGTGAAGGTTGTCTTAACTTCTCGAACAAATAATCTGGAAGGAGATACACGTGAACAACAGAATAATCAAATTACCTGTTCCAGAACGTCCCTTTGTTGAGGCCCCTAACCTATTCGAGTCTGAGAGCCCCATAGATGCCAGATCGCTTAAAGTCCTAAAATTCACAGTAGAGTCTGATAGGCTTATATTTCAATTTGCATCTCCTAGGTTCAATTCCGCAATGTCCTGCACTAACCTACTTGTGTCCTCAATTTTAATATCGGTCTCCTTGTCTAAATGGTGTAACAATTAACTCGACACTTAAATGTTAGACAATCGGAATGTGAAAGTAGGACCGTATTACTCTCGAACAAATAATCTGGAAAGAGATATACGTGAACAACAGAAGAATCAAATTACCTGTTCCAGAACGTCTTTTTTTCAATATTATATTATATTAGAACAAAAGCAATTGATGGAGTAATATATTTGATGAGATGTATTCGTTTACTAGAGAAAAATGTTAAAATGCAGCAGACCAAAATAAATAAGACCAGTCAAGGTACGAGACACTCGAAAACTGAAAATGGCGTACAATTCAAAGTCAAGTATTTAAAAAAAGAATGTTCTGGAATATAAAAAGAAAAAATTCTTTTTAAATAAAATTCGTTACAATCAGCCATGGTGGTTTAAATATATCAGTTAATGTTATTTTACATTTGGCGGAGGATTTATCTTCCTCCACACTCACCACTTTCTCAAAAAAAGACGGCTAGTAATAGATGTAATCGTGATTCTACGGCTGACGTGGCACTCTTCCAGAACGAGTTGTGCATAATGGCGCCCCTGAAGTCGTCATCTCGACCGGTACAGTATTCACTGGTTCTTCCAAATCATCTGGTATTGACAAATAGTTTTCATGCTGTGAACTAGTAGAATAAGATTTTGCTATATTAGACAACGCTTCTTCTGAGTTCTGCATTTCATTATGTGCCTGTATGGTGGGATTGCACACATCAGATTCGCCCATAGAACGACGGTCATTCAACGCATCTGTTAATTCAGTGATACCGTCTATCCAGATAAACTGGGGAATGCAACGATCCAACGTAACACAATCCTCAATGCCATTTATTTCTATGATGACATTCTTGTCAGTCATCCTCTTGATCTTGTATGGTCCTTTATAAAATGGTGTCAGGCAGTTCTTCCTATTTTCATTAGTTATATACACATGCGAAGCCGATTTTAGATCAGGGGACACATAGCATTTGGTTTTAGCTTTTCTAGTCTTGGTCGGAGCTAATCGACACATCTTATCTCTAAGTGCTCCTACGAACTAATCTACATAACTAGAAGCCCAATCAAGACTACTTGGAGTTTCTATTAGAAGATCTCCAGGCAACCTTAATGGTTCTCCATAAACCAGTTCTGCTATGGAAGTACCTAATTGTGCCCTATATCTGTTGCGCATGGCGAGTAGTACTATAGGAAGATCGTGTATCCAGCTTGTTCCACTAGTACACCTTAATGCAGCTTTCAGTTCACGATGCAGCCTTTCTACCATCCCATTCGCTCGTGGGTTGTACGCGCTAGTATGTAATACAGTGGTTCCCATGATGTTGATGGATCTTACGAAAAGCTCGGACATAAATTGACTACCGCGATCACTAGTGACCTTTTCCGGAACACCATAAGGCGATATCCAATTATGTATAAACGCGAACAAAACTTCTTGTGCTGTCATGTCTTTTAAAATCGCCACTTCAAATTGACGACTAAATCGATCTACCATAGTCAGCAAATATTTGTTTCCGTTTACTTCAGGCATCTCAACAATGTCTATGTGTACGTGTCTGAACCGTCCATTTGGTATTCCAATGTTCTTTATCTCGGTTCTGGTATGTCTCTACACCTTACACGTTTGACACTTGGCACAGGCTCTTACCCATACCCGTATGTCTTTAGACATGTGCGGCCATACGTATCTGTCGTTGATCAATCGAATGGTGGCTTTAATGGATGGATGACCCATGTCATGTAACACTTGGATAATCTTGGCCCGTAACTCCAATGGCACATATGGTCGTGGTTGACTTCTAGATGTTTCGCATAACAACCACTTGCCACTTATGAGCTTACGAACATATCCTGGTCTTTTGGATAATACTAATGTAAAGGGATCCGATCCTTGCGCTTCCTCGATTTGACTAACGAAATCATGCATTGAATCATCTAAATTTTTCAAAGGACCTTGAAATATCAGCTCGACATCAGCTTCATTCGGTCGGCTAAGTGCATCGGCTACCACATTCTCCTTACCAGCAATATGAAACACAGTGAAATCGAACTCTGCTAACCGTTTTATTTGGGAATTTACTCTTTGAGAGTAATTAAGCCTAGATGTTTTACCAAGTATGCTGATCAAAGGTTTATGATCGGTCAATATGACCATCTAAGTAATGCTCGAAGTGTATCACTGCGGCATACACTGCTAGAAGCTCTTTGCCAAACGCATCATAACGTTTTTCTCGATCATTAAGCTTACGGCAAGAAAACCCAATCGATCTTACTACGTCCTGATCTCTTTGCTGTAGCACTGCCCCTAATGCAACATCTGAGGCATTTGTGATTAATTCGAAAAGTTTTTACCAATCTACAGGTGCTAATGTGGTTATGTCACTTAACATTTCCTTGGCCTTTTGGAAATTTACCCGGTCTTCTGGACTCAAGTTTATAGGCCAGGACTTCTTGATCGTGCTCTTTTCACGAGTGACATGGCGTGTCAGCAATCCAAGAATTCCGGCTAGACCTGGAATGAATCGACGGTAATAGCTGATCATGCCAAAGAACCTTCGCAACTGGCGTACGGTTCGGGGTTCCATTACGTCCTTTATAGCTTGGATCTTATCTTCCAAAGGTTTAATTCCGTCTTTGGAAAGTATATGACCAAGGTATTTAACTGAAGTGCAACCGATATTACTCTTATTAGGTATGACCACTAATCCATATTGTTCCAGCCTGGTCAAAACCGTTTCCAAATGCGTACGATGTTCATTTCGTAAGCAACTAAAAATTATTATGTCGTCTATATATACTCTCGCAAATGGACAGTTCTGAAGGATTTCTTCAGCCAAACACTGGCATGTTTGACAGGCATTTTTCAAACCAAAAGGCATTTGAAGAAATTCATACGATCCCCCTCCTAGAAATATGACTGCGGTGAGCGATATCGAACATTCCTCCATTGGTATCTGATAGTACGCTTTCTGGAGATCTAAAGTTGAATAAACCTCATATCCAATTATATCTCGGAGTAAAGTGCTCTGTTTATGGAGAGGATAAGAATCACCCTTCTTCACTGAGTTTAATAGACGATAATTCCCACAAACCCTCCATTGACCCGGTTCAGGTTTGGGAACTACCACTATTGGGGAAGCAAAATTGGAATTTGACATTCTACAAATCCCCTCTTCGCGCAATTGGTGAAAATGTATAAATATACTTTAACGAAACGCTTATCCACAAAGAGCTTCTACAGTTAAATACTGTTTGTTGCGGAGAACTAATATATATATGCAAGTATGTATAAGGTGTTGCGAACCTAGTAACAAATTAGTTCAGTTATGACCAGAAGGATAAATCAAAGACAGCATGAACAGAAAGTATAATCTCATGCACATTCGTTTCGTGCTTAATGGCGACTCATCAGTAGGAGCCGGTATTACGCCTATCACCCACTATATATTTTGGTCAAGAATGTACCGTCCTATTATCCCACATTCTTGACCAAAATATATGGTGGTGAAGGGCGTAATACCGGCTCCTACTGATGAGTCGCCAGTAAGCACGAAACGAATGTGCATGAGATTATACTTTCCGTTCATGCTGTCTTTGGTTTATCCTTCTGGTCATAACTGAATTAATTTGTTACTAGGTTCGCAACAGCTTACACGTCACAGTAACTGCTTTCAAAAATTGAAATTATCCGCGATTGAGCCTGTCGAGTACGTACGGTGCAGTTTTGTACGTAGGAATGTTGAACAGAGGGCCAGTTGGCCTTTGATGCCAAATAAATGTATTATTATTATTATCATACCCAAAATAAATTCACCAGAAATCCACGAACATATACCCAACAAAATTCCCGGAAGACCACGATCTGAGTTAAGAAGATGTAAACGCAAATGTTAATCTATTTTTATCCAAAATAAATGAAAAAGAAAGTCAATTTTATATATACCAAAAATAACAGTACAATACTCAATATCCTCGCGCGGTCGCCAATTTTGTAAACGCCCCGGCTTCAAGTAAATACCGTACGACGTTACAAACTCGGTTAAGGTGCTATGGATATAGAATTATTGTTATGATATTGGGCCCTTAATATGGCCGGTCGTGCGTTCTCCGGCAAGTGCCGAGAATGTTGCTTCAGTGTGAAGATGTCCTAGAGCCATGGGTGACTCTGGTTGTGGTTCCTTCTGTTGTTGCGTTGTAATCTCGATGTGGAAACTTCGTTGAAGTTCTGCATTAATTGGCTCGTCTCGCTGGTTTTACCGCAACAAGATGAGTCACGGATGTTGCCAATTGTTGTTGAAACAAATCCAATAACCGGCGTAGGTAATGACAGCCGACACCACGCATACGTAAGGCAAAGGAGAAGGCAAATTTGACAACTGACTTGCATGGTGAATTTGCCGTGCTTAAATAGCCATGCCATAGTAATATATGTCTACTTGCACACTATTGGTTAACGGTAAGTTTCGCTTTTTTCTCATTGGTGCAACGTAAATAAAATTGAATTTAATTTACGCAATACAATCGGGATTTTCATTTATTTCTTCTTTGATCAGCTATATTAATTAGCAAACAAGATTTAGAAACTCTGTTGGTGTGTAATTTCACCTTTACTATGTTATGCTTTATACATATTTTAAGAACCTTAATTATGTCCATTGTCCCATACATTGTATTATTTTGTGCATTTTGTAAATGTCCCAGCTTCAAGTAAATTGTGAACGGCGTTACAAACTCAGTTACATTGCCATAAAATAAAGTGTTAGTACTGTTAGGGGGCCCTTAGCAGGGCCGGTCTTGCGTTTTCTGGAAAATGCCGAGAAGGTTCGTAAGTGTGATGTCGTCCAGAAGTACTCCTAGACTCTTGTGACCAGCTCGGGTTTACTTGGGTTGTGGTTCCTTCTGTTGTGGCGTTGGAATCTCGCTGAGCAACTTCGTTCAAGTTTTGCGGTACCTGGCTCATCTTTCTAGTTGTACAGAAATAAGATTGGTGTTACTGATGTTGCCAATGTTGGTAAGGCAAGGTAAAAAATCAGCGTATGTGAAAGATGGAGGACAGCACTTCGGAGTCACGCACAGCAGAAGGCAAAAGCGACAACTGAGTTGCATGGTAAATTCACCGTGCTTAATTGACCATGTAATAGCCATATATGGCTACTTGCACATTATTGGTTAACGGAAAGATTTGCTTTTTTCTCATTGGTGCAGCGTAAATCGAATTGAATTTTATTTACGCAATATGTCGGCAATTGCTTTGTGCCGTCACATCACTTTCCTCTGTGAAAAAAAGAAAAAAATTCCTCTCGGCGAGGCTAGATAAGAAATTCATGACAGAGTTCGAATCAAGTTAAGCAAAAAAAATAATGTACCATAAATGCTGGGCTTAATATGCTTGTTGTTTGCTTCAAAAATGATATGATGCCAAGTAACCATTATGAATTGCTGCACAAATTGTGAGCTCTAATGGCCGGTCATACCGCGTGAGGCAAAATAAAGCAGTGTAAGATTTGGGAGCCACAGCGTGAGGATTTCTAGGTAAATCGCCACTGAAGTTGCCAGGTTTAAGTTAAAACCTAAGCAGGCTGGATCGTCTTCAATGTGTTTGTATACGACCAAAAGAGCTAGAACGTGTGCTTGACGTTGTGGTCATGATATTTGTAGAGTGGTCTTTGTGTAATTGGTGAAGTTGAGATATGCATTGAAAGTGACCTGTATCATGATATGAAGCTGATAACTACTTAGTGTTTCTACACGAAAGCGTTAACTCCAAGTTGCTGGTCGTACCAAAATAGGCAATGTGATATCATGTGTGAGACATGCTTTATAATGTAAAAAATATATACATAAAATCAAAGGTAACTGCATAAAAATATGTACACGAACATTGCCTCAGAGATGGCATAATAACAAAGAACTGTTCAAAAATGCTACACAATTGTTAGCTAAGAACAGCTGGTTATGCCACGTGAGATAAATGTGAAAAATAAGGTATAGTTAAAAATTTTGATACGTAGAATAACGAAAAGTTAATGTTTAAAAAACCAATTACGCGTTATGCAAAGCAGGCTATTGCTATTGTGGGCAGACAGAGCCTGAGACATGTGTAGGAGGTTGACTGCTCTCAGAATCAGGCGGTTCGATAAATGGCTTTAACCTGTCTATACTTACTGATATTGGTGTCGCGCCTTGCATAATAATGAATTATTTGGGTTTTCTGAGCAAAATCGGGTAAGGACCGCAATACCTTGATTGTAGTGGTGCAACAGCAGTGTCGTTGCGAACGAGTACTCTCTTGCAGCTGTGGATCTGCGGGTGAACGAAGACTGGGCGAGGCGTATGTCTCGGCTGCTGTTCAGACATGTTACCGAAATAAATTCGACAACTGAACTGCATGGTAAATTCACCGTGCTTAAATGACTATGTAATAGCCATATATGGCTACTTGCACATTAATGGTTAACGGCAAGTTTTGTTTTTTTCTCATTGGTGCAGCGTAAATTGAATTGAATTTAATTTAGGCAATATGTCGGCAATTGCTTTGTGTCGTTACAATATATTTCTTCCTTGATCTCCTATATTAATTAGCAACCAAGATTTAGAAACTCTGTTGGTGTGTTATTTCACCTTAACTATGTTATGCTATATAAATATTTTAAGGAACCTAAATATGTCCATTTTCGCATACTTTGTATTATTTTGCATTGGAGCGTAACAAGTCTCAATATATCTCTAATATCTTTTAAATAAATTATAATAAAAAAACAAAATTTTTAACGGCTCAGAGCAATTCGCCGACATATTGCCTAAATGAAATTCAAATTTCATTTACACGGCACTAATCAAAACAAGTTAAATGCACCACTTACCAATAGCGTGCGAATTGACGCTAGCAAAACTATATGAGCACGGTGCACTTACCATGTTTGTCATTAGCATGTTTGATATCTCCTGCTGTGCACTAAGTGTGATTGCTGTATCACGACATATTGACTGTTTACCTACACTGACTTCTGGACTTGCGTGGCGCTGTCATCTATTCACTTGAATTTCAGTCAGGCCAATCTTGTTGCTGCATAACTAGTCATACGGATCGATCATCTATTCATTGGACCTCTAGGTGTGCCAGCCTCCACGGTGTTGTCGCGGATCTTCAAAAATACATTTCAGAGCCTTCACAAAGAAACTCACCTCACTGATTTCGACGCCACAACGAAGGCACACTAGCCAGACAATTAGAACCGGCGTCAAGTCTCTAGGAGTACTTCTAGAAACTTAAACACTGCCTGGCTGTCTCGGCATTTGCCGGAGAACTCAATTTCGGCTCTTATAAGGGCCACAAAAATACAGTAACGGCCTTTCAATATCCACGGCTCTTAACTACTTTGTAACATTGCACGGCATTTATATGCATCAACCGTGCCAGGATACAAGAACAGCACTGTGTTTTACTTGTTTTTATATCACAAATCTTTTAGCATAAATAAAATAAACTGTGTTATTTTTTAAATTATTATAGTGAAAACGGTAAATCGACAGAGGCGCACCAAACCATCCTTTTCTGCACCCTGTTTTTGAATATTAATTACATCAAGGTTTTCTTTGCACTTTTTGTTGTTATTGGAAAGCAAATTGATTTGAGTGGGTTTTCTGTCGTTGAAAACTTCACTCCTTCGTTCAAACTGTGCCAAACTGTTGGTTTAGTCAGTAAATCGCAAGTTTTCTTTAAATTTTCACGTCGTTTTATACATTTATTTTCGCTAACTTTTATAAATTTATGCTTTTAAGATACCGTAAGATTCTTTAAATCAAGTTTGCGAGCTTGAAGTAAACACCAATCCCATTGTATTTAACCAGTCGTCGAACAACATAACAAAACTACCGCCAGCTGCAACGCACTGACGCGTTTCGACCTTCCATGGTAATCATCAGAGTGCGACGGCAAACTGACTAGCGAGGATCAAACCACATTGAATATATATGGAAATCAAATTTAGATAAGCGGCTCTCACCTCTAACAGTCTCATATACATTGAGCTTGACTGGAAATGCCGGCTGCACAATTTCTATGCAGTCACGAACATTAACCGTTTGAGGCTTTCGCCACATATACATATATAGGCAATACAATTTAACAATAATTGAATACCGTAAGATTGTTAGAATATCAGGTGTAATTTTAAATGTTGATGTTCATGGATGAGATGGAGATAGCAAATTATTCTTTATGCGCGTAGGCTCTGCTTTCTCCCTGTTTCCAGATTATGCCAGTCCTCAAAACTGTCAAAATTTTTCGCAAAATAACCTTCAGAATGGCAGTAAAGGATTGACTCAAAGCTTGAGGCGATTAGAAAATTACCCAACCCCATTTTGGGCCTTCAAAATGAAGTGGAATGGTTGCTGGGTCCCACGTTAACTAAACAGATAATAAATAAGTATTTACGAAATATCCTCTCACACTTATGCACCTACGGACTCAAGATCAATTGCAGATTGCAACTATATCCGTGGTTTTCCTAGGGCGTCGTATTACGCCACAAGGTATTCAACCTTTGCCGTAGAAGGCAAATTCAATCAAGAATATCAAGTCACCAGAGACTGTAAGTGAGCTGCAAGTTCCTTCCCGGCCTATCAAAACAACTTCATCCGTTGTGCAGGAACCTGGTAATTTGAAGGCGAAAAATTACTTCGACTTGCCATCAAATCTTTAGGAAATATTAAATTACTAACGTATCCAGATTTTCAACGACCATTTCTACGCATTACAGATGCTTCTGAGTTCGCTATTGGTTAGACGTAATCGCAGCTGTGCTAAAGTATTAAGAAGAATAAAATAAACCGTATAATAAAATAATAAGTCTCAGGAAAAAGTTGATAGCAAACGATGAGATATCGAAAATTCTGGAGAAAAAATCAGGAAGACAGCGGATGCAAACAAATCGGATCGCAACCCGATAATCAGGTAAATGGGATATGTTTGAAAGCAGACATAAGTGGAGCGACGGTTCTGATGAGTCCGTTTGATTATAATGATAAAATGTATGAACAACTAAGCAATATAGGTGTACACGCTAAAATTAATAAAGATTCTACGGATAAGATCAAGCGCATGGTAGCGCTCTAATAGAAAAAGATACAGTCGCTCCCACAGTGTATGTGTTAGTAAAGATACATAAACCAGGCAACCCTTTGAGAATTTTGGTTAATAATCAACACTCCCCAACATATAAAATGTCTAAGTTTCCATGCCATAGAATAAGGAAATATTCGTACTTCTTAGACCATACTTTGATGAATTCATAACATTTGGTTGAGATTGTCGATAAATGTGAGCTAAATTAAAACGATAGATTGGGGAGTTTAGTACCTAAAGCACTAGACTATTTTCAGCGTTTCCTTGTTGATCATCCAGTAATATTAGAAGGAAGCAAAATGACAATGAGACATGTCATGAAAATGATGGACGAATGTATGTCCTCCACTTATTTCAAATTTAAGAATGCAATTTAAAAGCAAATTAGAGGTGTTTCACCATTGTCAGTTTCAATAGCTAATATCTTCATGCATTACATGAAGAAAACCCTTTTATATATAACACCTCTAAATCCAAAATTATATATACGATATTTTGATAATATATTAGTTATTTGGAATCACGGAGAGGATCAACTGATAAATATCTTAAATATAGCAAATCAGGTGAGCGAGCTAAAATTTACAATTAAAAATGAATCAAGTGACGAATTACCATTTCTGGATGTTAAGTTAATTATATATGGTACAAAACTAGAATGGGATATTTATAGGAAGGATACTTACTCAGGCATCCTTCTTAATTTCAATTCAAATCATCCATATAGAACGAAAATCGGTATCTAAAAATCGATGATAATAAAAAGCTTAAGATTAACAGATAAAAAACAGGGAGATTGAATTAGGTATAATACGAGGAATATTCTGTGCTAATGGGTATCTTCTTAAGTTAAATGAAGCAATTATAATGCGTGTTATAAGGAAATTTTATCATGACTGGAAGTACGTGAAGTCAAATAAACCGAAAGATGATCGGAAGGTAATGGTAATAACTGACACTAAACCAAGTTGAAAAATCAAAACGGTAGCATCAAAATAAAATATACGTACTTTTTTAAAACATAACCTTAACCTAGGTATTAAACTGCACAATCAAAAGGAAAAAATAGAAACATTAGACATATCAGGAGTATATAAAATTCCATGTAACGACTTTAACCTGATGTATGTGTGTGAAACCATGCGCCCCATTATGGAAAGGAGATGGGAACATAAAACCGCATGCAAGTATGGCCTTGCTAATAGATTGGATCTTACTCGCCATACAGTAGAGACAGGACACCCAATTAATTGGGATGGGTGCAGACGCATATCAATTTGTGGCCGTAGCAGATTGACAAGATTGATTAGAGAATCCATCGAAATTAAATCGAGAAATGACATCCTGAATGAAACAGTCGTAGCAAAATCACTAGATCCTATTTTGTATACAGCAGTAAATAATGGTAGGAAACGAATATTGCACGAATCAGAAACTGGCTGAAGTAAAAGAATAAGAACACTGGATTGATATTAACTTATAGAGGTAGAGGATGAATAATTCAATACCTCCTAATTCATTTTCTGATTATCTTATAATTTAATCCTTGATTACTTGTTAGCTTAATTTATCTATTATCTTACTTTCAGTTGTTAGTGTAGCACCTTTTAACAAACATTTATTTTTGTATGATGGGAGGGTAAAAAAGGCAAATTTTCTTTGTACTATCACTGTTCTCTTTCTTTATAAGGCAATTTTCGATTTATTTTACGACCCCTTTTTATTTTTATTTTAAATTTTATTTTATTTTTATTAAAAAACTTTTGCCGTTTCTAATTTAATTTCGCTAACGCTTAATTAGTTACTGTCTTCGCTGTATCTGGCCGCCTCCTCACCGGGATTCTTCTCGTAATTACTTCATTTAGGAAAGTACGTGTAAAATAGGTCTGAAGTTTGCATTTAGGAAATTACAGTTACCTTTTTAGTTTCACATGAATGACTGTTACACGTCCCTGCAATTACATGTAAAAGATTATTTCTCAGACTTAAGCAAACTCTCACACACATACATGCAAACACACAGACGTGACACACGCTTATCTAGTAAATAGTGTACCGACACAAATCAATCGCCGACATATTGCGTAAATTAAATTCAAATTTATTTACGTTGCACCAATGAGAAAAAAGCAAATTGCCGTTTAACCACGTTTAACCACGCTTAACCAATAGTATGCAAGTACACATATTGCATGCTATTTAAGCACGGTAATTTACCATGCAAGTCAGTTGTGGCATTTGCCTTCTACCTGCTTCACGCGTGTGCGTTCTGTCGGTTGTCAATACATGTGCGCTCTGTCGGCTGTCAGTATCTACTCATCTTGTTGCGGGATACCGGAGAGACGAGCCAATTGAGTGCAGGACCTGCAGGACACCATCCACAACACGATCACAGCTCAACCACGGGAGCAACAAATCAACCAGAGTCCACCCAAGGCTCTAGGACATCTTCAACGCAGAATACTTAAAGCGAACGCATTACCCGGCCCTCTTAAGGGCCCCCATATCAGTAACTAATCTCTATTCAGAGCACCTTAACCGAGTTTGTAACGTCGTACGGCATTTACTTGAAGCCGGGGCGTTTACAAAATTGGCGACCACGCCAGGATATTGATTATTTATCTGATTTTTTTTGGGTATAAATAAATTGACTTTCTTCTTCATTTGTTTGGGATAAATCGACTAACATTTGCGTTGTCTTTACCCTGATCCTGTTTTTCTGTTGGGTATATATTCGTGAATTTGTGGTGTTCGTCTTCCCTAAGGGAAAATTTCAAATTTTGGAAGCAGTGTGTTATTCTTGCTGTTGAAAATAATAATTCATTGGCACTAAAGGCCAACGGGGCCTCTGTTCGTCTTCCCTAAAGGAAAATTTCAAATTTTGGAAGCAGTGTGTTATTCTTGCTGTTGAAAATAATAATTCATTGGCACTAAAGGCCAACGAGGCCTCTGTTCGTCTTCCCTACAGGACAATTTCAATTTTTGGAAGGAGTGACGCTGTTCTGTGTTGAAATAATAATACATTGTCATCAAAGGCCATCGGGGCCTCTGTTCGTTTTTTCCTTTTGTACTGGACAATATCAAGCAACAGTGGAAGCTGTTTGTGGGTAAGCGTTTCGTTATATATTTATACATTTATATATACATTTTCATATTGCTTATAAATTTATGCTTTTAAGATCCCGTAAGATTGTTAAAATGTCAGGTCCAATTTTAGATATTGATGTTCCTGTTTGGGATGGAGATAGTGAGTTATTTTTATGCGCGTAGACTCCGCTTTCTCCCCGTTTCCTGATTATGACAGTCATCAAAAACTGTCGAAGGTTTTTGCTAAACTACCTTCTGAATTGCAGCGACGGATTTATCCTAAGCTTGAGGCCATTAGGAAGCTACCTAATCCCATTTTGGCCTACAAAACGAGGTAGAATCCTTGCTTGGACCCACGGAAACTGAGCAGATAATAAACAAATATGCGCAGTTAGATATGCCAAATCTTGGCCCCATAGAAATACTGAGGGAATTACGGAAACGCTGGTATAAAACCAACATTTCTGACCATGAGGCCAAGGTTGTTTTTATTAACAATCTTCCCCAAACATTAAAACTCTTTGCCAGACAGCTCCCCAACACTCTCTCTATAGATGACTTATCTGAGAGATGTGAGTTAGAATATAGGGTTTTGGAACCCAAAAGTGAATCCATCATCCTTTTCTTCACCCCCGCAAGATGATAGAATCTCCTCTTTAGAGAGAACAGTGGCGAACATGGCCAAAGTTCTAGAAGGATTGGCCATTACCAAATCGGAGATAAATCATGTGAATGCTCGACCAAAATTCGTTTCCAAGTCAAATTATAATGGTAGGCGGCGATCGAGATCTCCGCAATCATTTAATAAATATGCTCCAAAGAACTGGTGTTATAACCACCAGAAGTTTTTTATGCTTGCCAAGTTTGTCTTTGTCGTTCCGAAGAATTTCCGAATGAGTGTCAATTTCCACAGCTGACGGAAAGGACAACAGACCGCAGGCACAAGGGTGCATCAGTATCGGGAAACGTCTGGCGCAGGAAGTAGAAGACCGTACTTTCTGCACATCAACGGCATCAACGGCGCTACAGGGAAGAAGCCAACTACAATCCGACATCCCTGTCGACTCTTTTCGTCCACGCCGAATTTTTCACATAGAGAACCAAACAGACAATGCCGGTCGCTATCACCAGCCTACTTGTTTGCATGACCCGGCCAAACAGCCAAACGAACTTCTGCACCTTCTTGATTTCAAAACTGGCGAAGAGTACATCGTAGACACAGGTGCGGCAGTCTCAGTTCTCAAAGGTGATTCAATGGCCGAGATGTCGCTAGGCGTTCTTCTCGCAACAGCTACAGGCGAGCCCATACCAACTTATGGCTGCCAATACCGCACACTCAACATAGGTCTACGACGTGAATTTTCCCACAACTTCATCATTGCCAAGGTCTCACATAATATAATATGCCTTGATTTCCTTCTAAAATTTCGGCTCATTGTTGATCTTGCCAATCAAAAGATCATCGACCCCTCCACCGGACTTGAACAAAGCTTTTGGACACTTGCCTCCGAGCGTTTGGAGTTACAGGTCATTCAGCCAACCCCAGTGCATCATTCAGCAGAGATATCAGCAGCTCTTCGAAAATACAAATCGCTTTTCGATCTTAACAAATCCGATCTGCGAGTCTCCAACACGATGCATCACATCGTCACAGAAGGACAACCTATTGCACTCAAGAAGCGACCACTGGCTCCTGCTAAGCTGAAAGCTGCCCAAGAAGAATTCTCAAGGCTTTTGGAAGAGGGAATCATCAGACCATCGAAAAGTTCATGGGCGTCACCACTGCACTTAGTCTCAAAATCAAACGGATCGTACAGAGCCTGTGGAGACTACCGTAAGCTAAATTCAGTGACAAAATCTGATGCATATCCTATTCCAAATATCAACGCATTACTTGAAAAACTCAACGGCAGCAATTTCTTCTCAGTAATTGACCTTAGACAAGCCTACCATCACATCCCGGTAGCACCAGAGGATATCGAGAAAACTGCTGTCATCACTCCATTTGGCCTTTTCGAATACCTTTACATGCCTTTTGGACTTAAGTGTGCTACACAGACATTTCAAAGATTCATAGACAACATACTTCGCGACGACTCTGCTTATTGTATGTCATATCTAGATGACATTATGGTATTCAGTCCAGATATAGAATCTCATGCGAAACATCTACGAAATGTCCTCTCACGCTTATCCAACCACGGACTCAAGATCAACTGTGACAAGACGCAGATTGCAACTTCATCCGTCGACTTCTTAGGGCATCGTATCACGGCCCAAGGTATTCAACCGTTGCCGTCAAAGACGAATTCAATCAAGAATATCAAGTCACCAAGGACTTTGAGCGAGTTGCAGAAAATCCTGGGAGTACTAAACTATTATCGCAAGTTCCTTCCGGGCCTTTCAAAACAACTTTATCCTTTGTGCAGGCACCTGCGGAACCGAAAAGGACTTAGCAAGAATTCCATCATTGCTTGGTCATCCGAAGACGAGGAATTACTTCGACTTGCCATCAACTCGTTAGCAAATGCCACAATGCTAACGCATCCAGATTTTGAAAAGCCATTTCTACTCACGACAGATGCTTCTGAATTCGCTATTGGAGCCACTTTGGAACAAGAGATCGACGGAGTTCGGAAGCCTATCAGTTTCTACTCGCGTACTCTCCAACCAGTAGAAACGAGGTACGACACTTTCGGCCGAGAACTTCTTGCCATCCACGACGCAGTGCGCCATTTTATCAGCATCATTGGCAGTAGCAGATTTGTTGTTTTCACAGATCATGCACCACTAGTTAGCGCACTTCGAAACGCAACTTCATCTATCGCCAAGTACCCTGCCAGAGTGGAAAGACGGCTTTCTCGTCTAAGCGAATGGCAATTTGACGTCTTTCACGTCAAGGGCAAACAGAACTTCATTGCAGATGCCCTGTCTAGGCCAGACGTCTCTCTACAACCACCTTCACCGTCACCATTCACTGTCAACTCCGTGGCACTCAGTGAACCTGCACTAACGCCAACTCTCCTGCGAACTGAACAACGCGGTGACATTCACATTCAAAGATCAATAGCCCGTCACCCAACCAAGTTCATATGCCGTCTGTGGGAAGGCTTACCAATTGTTTACTTCACGGGTACGCAGCCCAACAAGCCAGTTCTGCCGACCAGCCTTCAGAGAAAGTTTTCGATTCAATTCACTCAATTTCTCACCCAGGAAGCCAAGCGACTGTCCGACTTCTTACAGATCGTTTCTGGGGTCACAGACTTAGGCAGAATGTTAAACGATGGGTCTCAGAGTGTGCAATTTGTCAGAAAAACAAGATCACACGACACACTCGTTCTAGGTTGCAACATTTTCGGTCTACTTCTCGCCTAGCCATCGTCCACATCGACATAGTTCATCTGACAAAGGTTCAAGGTTTCAGCTACCTTCTAACTATGATCGATAGATTTACACGGTGGCCTGCGGCATTACCTCTTGGCACCATTTCTGCAGACGAAGTAACTAACGGTTTTATCTCTGCATGGATATCCAATTATGGTGTTCCCAATGAGGTCATCACGGACAGAGGCACTTGCTTCTCATCTGATCGTTTCAAAACCACCTTGCGGTACATGGGATGCATCTTACGCCAGACGACTGCCTACCATCCCCAAGCTAATGGCATGGTAGAGAGAATGCATAGGGAACTCAAAGCAGCTTTAGCATCCTCGTCCATTAATGGCAACTGGGTCGATGCACTACCTTTAGTTCTGCTGGCCATGCGTTCTCGTACTCGAGAATCCATTAAAACGTCTGCGTCACAACTCTTGTATGGCATGGATCTACGCCTGCCTAGTCAGCTCCCACGTCTACTACCGGCACAAGATGACCCACAAAACGAAGCTACCCGCCTTCGACTTCATTTCGGTAACATGTCCGAACAGCAGCCGAGACACACGCCTCGTCCAGTCTTCGTTCACCCACAGCTCCACAGCTGCAAGAGAGTACTCGTTCGCAACAATAATGCTGTTGCACCACTACAACCCAAGTATCGCGGTCCTTACCCGATTTTACTCAGACAACCAAAATACTTCATCATTATGCAAGGCGCTACACCGACATCAGTAAGCATAGACAGGTTGAAACCGTTTATCGAACCACCTGATCCTGAGAGCGTTCAACCTTCTACACACGTCTCAGGCTCCGTCTGCCCACAATCTCAACCTGCTTTGTATAACGCGTAATTAATTTTTTTAAACATTAACATTTAACTATAAAATTTTTTTTTAACTTTACGTTAATTTTTAGTAATTGTCTCACGTGGCATAACCACCTGTTCTTAGCTAACAATTGTGTAGCATTTTTGAACAGTTCTTTGGTATTATGCCATCTCTGAGGCAATGTTCGTGTACATATTTTTATGCAATTACCTTTGATTTTAATGTATATATTTTTACATTATAATGTATTTCTCACACATGACATTACACTGCCTATTTTGGTATGACCAACTACTTAGAGCTAACGCTTTTGTGTAGCAACACTAAGTAGTGATCAGCTTCATATCATGGTACAGGCCACTTTCAATGCATATCTCAACTTTATCTATTTCACAAAGACCACTCTACAAATGTCATGACTACAACGTCGAGCACTCTAGCTCCTTTGTTCGTATACAAACACATTGACAACGATCCAACCTGCTTAGGTTTTTAACTTAAACATGGCTAATTCAGAGGCGATTTACCTCGAAATCTTCACGCTGCGGCTCCAAAAAACTTACATTGCTCTATTTTGCCTCACGTGCTATGACCGTCCACTAGAGCTAACAATTTGTGTAGCAATTCCTAGTGGTTACCTGGCATCATATCATTGTTGAAGCAACCAACAAGCATATTTAAGCCCAGCACTTATGGTTCATCATATTTTTGCTTAACTTGGTTCGAACTCTGTCATGCATTTCTTATCTAGCCTCGCAGAGAGGAATATTTTTTCTTTTTTTTCAGAGAGGAAAGTGTTGTAACGACACAAATCAATCGCCGACATATTGCGTAAATTAAATTCAAATTTATTTACGTTGCACCAATGAGAAAAAAGCAAATTGCCGTTTAACCACGTCTAACCACGTTTAACCAATAGTATGCAAGTACACATATTGCATGCTATTTAAGCACGGTAATTTACCATGCAAGTCAGTTGTGGCATTTGCCTTCTACCTGCTTCACGCGTGTGCGTTCTGTCGGTTGTCAATACGTGTGCGCTCTGTCGGCTGTCAGTATCTACTCATCTTGTTGCGGGATACCGGAGAGACGAGCCAATTGAGTGCAGGACCTGCAGGACACCATCCACAACACGATCACAGCTCAACCACGGGAGCAACAAATCAACCAGAGTCCACCCAAGGCTCTAGGACATCTTCAACGCAGAATACTTAAAGCGAACGCATTACCCGGCCCTCTTAAGGGCCCCCATATCAGTAACTAATCTCTATTCAGAGCACCTTAACCGAGTTTGTAACGTCGTACGGCATTTACTTGAAGCCGGGGCGTTTACAATAGTCAATGTTGCTAAATCGCTATAATTTCACAGGGATGAGTGTACACGTGCAGTTATTGATTGCTCCTCAATTCAAAGCAAAGTAATTTCAAAATTTTACAAAATTTACAACAAATTGCCAAAGGGGCTTAATGAAGCGCCTCCATCTAATATGTCTTTTAAATTTTTATATTTTAAACAAGACAATATCTACAATTCTGCTGATCATTTTAATTTTGATTATGATAATACTTCCTTGAGCTTGAATAAAAGACAAGGATAATTGTAATCAGCAACAAACCTTCTTGTGAGTTTTATTTCTACATTCTGTATTATTAGATTGAAACATTATGCAGTATATCATCATGTTAGTCAGCACTACATATAATAAATTTATATTCATGGTTCTCATTTTTGCACAATGTAACACTCGAATTTTACCTTTATTTTTCCTATTATCAGGTCTGTGAATTTTGATGATAAATCTTTAGCTGTTTATATGATCAATTATTGTACAAATTCGATTAATTAAAAAGACCGTTTTTTCCTTTATCATAATAATTGTATCAAATGTGATATGACGTATGTAGTGATATTATTGCTGAATTTTCTAATAGTGATATATCGTACATCGTATCTAGCGTGATTAACTTGTCTATGGAGGCTCATTCCACGTATTTATGTGATGTGATATCTTTTTTATATTGTACATTTTCCAATTGACGTGGATATTTGTTTTAAGGTCTCAATCATCTGGTTCTGTAAACCGTGAATATCAGCGTATCCTGATAAGCTTAATTAATATAAAATATTAAATTGCAAGCAATTTAATAATATTATGGCTGGTTTATTAAATCTTGAGGACACAGAGCTGTTAGCTAGTGGACTTAAGGCTTGTAGTTTAAAAGATGGTTCAGAGGAACTTAAGTGTTCCAAATCAGATGATCGTTCCGCATATATGGATTTTCCGGGCCTGGCATCCCAGAGACTCTCTTATGGTAGTGACCAAAGAGCCTCTAAAAAATTTAAACTCACGGCGCGCAATTTGAAATGGCTCTGATTTTTCCGCATACCGATATTGAGAAAATCGTTTCGGACCTTCAGAACTCTGTGAAGGTGCTAAAGGATGAGAACAATCGTATTAAGAATAGAATGTCAAAACTGGAAACAGACGTTAATGCGTATACGGCGAAATTGGAATTAGCGGAAAAGAAAAATGAATCTTTAAGCGCGCAATTTGTTGAATTGACTGAAGCGTTACATACGAAGTTAGATAAATTAAAGATTATTGTTCAGCCATGGGTTGAGTTGGCTGAAATAACAGTGGAAGACGACACGCCAATTAAGAATTAAATATCAGGGGAAGAAATAATAAACATATTAGCGAATGAAGTATCAGCGCGGATTAGCAAACAAGAACAACTAATTTTATTTAATCTTGATGAAAATGCTGATGTAAAAGTTTGCGAGCTTGAAGTAAACACCAACCCCATTGTATTTAACCAGTCTACGAACAACATAACAAAACTACCGCCAACTGCAACGCACTGACGCGTTTCGACCTTCCATGATCATCATCAGAGTACGACGGCAAACTGACTATCGAGTATCAAACCGCATTGAATATATATGGAAATCAAATTTAGATATGCGGCTCTCACCTCTAGCAGTCTTGCATACATTAAACTTGACTGGAAATGTCGGCTGCACAATTTCTATGCAGTCACGAACATTAACTGTTTGCAGCTTTCGCCACATATACATATATAGACAATACAATTTAACAATAATTGATTGCGCGGGTGGTGGTTACAATGCTTTAAATCAAGTTTGCGAGCTTGAAGTAAACACCAATCCCATTGTATTTAACCAGTCTACGAACAACATAACAAAACTACCGCCAGCTGCAACGCACTGACGCGTCTCGACCTTCCATGATCATCATCAGAGTACGACGGCAAACTGACTATCGAGTATCAAACCGCATTGAATATATATGGAAATCAAATTTAGATATGCGGCTCTCACCTCTAGCAGTCTTGCATACATTGAACTTGACTGGAAATGTCGGCTGCACAATTTCTATGCAGTCACGAACATTAACTGTTTGCAGCTTTCGCCACATATACATATATAGGCAATACAATTTAAACAATAATTGATTGCGCGGGTGGTGGTAACAATTCTTTAAATCAAGTTTGCGTGCTTGAAGTAAACACCAATCCCATTGTATTTAACCAGTCATCGAACAACATAACAAAACTACCGCCAGCTGCAACGTACTGACGCGTTTCGACCTTCCATGATCATCATCAGAGTACGACGGCAAACTAACTATCGAGTATCAAGCTCGCAAACTTGATTTAAAGCATTGTAACCACCACCCGCGCAATCAATTATTGTTAAATTGTATTGTCTATATATGTATATGTGGCGAAAGCTGCAAACAATTAATGTTCGTGACTGCATAGATATTGTGCAGCCGACATTTCCATTCAAGTTCAATGTATGCAAGACTGCTTGAGGTGAGAGCCGCATGTCTTAATTTGACTTCCATATATATTCAATGCGGTTTGAAACTCGATAGTCAGTTTGCCATCGTACTCTGATGATGATCATAGAAGGCCGAAACGCGTCAGTGCGTTGCAGCTGGCGGTAGTTTTGTTATGTTGCTCGTAGACTTGTTAAATACAATGGGGTTGGTGTTTACTTTAAGCTCACAAACTTGATTTAAAGCGTTGTAACCACTACCCGCGCAATCAATTATTGTTAAATTGAGAAATTAAAGGTCCTGATCAAGGATGAGACGCATGCTGACATCAATAAATGTTTCAAGGTGGGAAAACGATACGATAATCCAAGACAGGTGGTTATAAAATTATCAAAGAGGCCAACAAATATGCAGATCGAGGCCATCAATAAAAAGAAAGGTGAGTTTTCATAGCATATTTATTGGACGTGACAAAACATTTCTCCAACGAAAGTTGGCAAAAGCAAAAAAGCTAAAGAACAACCAGGAGCAGAAGCCATCTACTTCTGACCACGATATTATAAGGAATTTATTGAGAGAAAACAAAATAACAAAAAATGATGTATCATTAATAAATGTTTTGGACAGCGGGGGCAGAAGAAGTATGACCTCAAAACCCGGGAAACGAACAATAAAGAAGCCAACAAAGCTGAACCAGTGAAAGTCGATAATTGTTTAGATAAGTCGTATTCTACATTTACTTTATTTTATGCTATGCAAAAACTTTTTTCGGTGTAATTTTATAATAAGTAACGATTTTGATTTTATAATATTATCTGAAACTTGGAAACCATGAATTTGATATTCCTCACTATTCTTTATTCAGAAAAGACAGATCGCTGGATAAAAGAGGCGGAGGAGTACTCATTTTAGAGTAAATCTGTATTAAATGGGGAAATTTTACTTACTAGTGAAGATAATGTTATCATTAATATTTTATCTATACAAATTGATAATCTGATCTTAACCGCGGTTTACAGACCGTCGTATGCTACTTAATATGATGATCAAACATTTACCAATTCTTTTCAATCTATTTTTGACTGTCATGGCTATAATGTGGTGGTAGGTGATTTTAATAAGTTACATGACTGTGAAATAACCAATTTTTTTCTTAAGCAGATTATAAATGTATTAACTAGACGTTCGCAATGCTTAGATCATGTATACTTAGAAACTGAAACGGTAAAATCCTACAGATATGATGTTGTTAACTATTTCAAAGAATTGGATCACAAACAAATTATTTTACAATGGAACATCTGGAGTAGCAAAACACAGAAACTTAATTTTGAAAATGCACACGTGCAATGTTCCAGAATCAACTGGAATCTTTTTTAGAGAATTAAGCATACTGATTGATTATGAAAGTTTTTATTTCTTGAATACTGACGAATTGGTTTCTTCTGTTTTATCGTTATTATATATTTTATTTCAGGCATCTACGTTTACGGACATTATACCGAAACGAATCAATAGGAAATTATGTAAACTAAGAGTTAAACGAGATAATATAATAAAGTGTAGTCTTATCAATAGTATTAAACAAATGAGGTTAGATTTCATTGATAACGAAATTAATTCATCCCTGCTGATAATTCGTCAAAGATCAGAACGAATTATTTTGGCCAAAATGAAGAGTAATCCTAGATTAGGATACAAACTCCTCACAGATTACAGTAAATATAAGGAAAAGTTAAAGCTTATTTTACCTGTGGATAAAACTGAGTATGAATTTCTCTGTGAATTGTATGAAGTATTTGGCAATTTGATATGTAATCCACAGAATGAATGAAATTTCATGGAACTGCCTGATCCTTTGGGAGACCTGGAACCAGGACTTGTTATTGACATTGATGAATTAATAAAATTAATGTTAAAAATCAAATAAAAAAAACAAAAAATCACCTTGGTATTTCGATTGATAACCTGCTTCAATTACCCTTAATTTTTACGAATGCGCTCTTCAACTTTATAAATAGAACTTTGAAGAATGGGAAATTACCAATCGATATACTAACGATGGTAGCTAAACCGTTGCCAAAAAGTAAGCCAACGTGCGCCAGTGATTATAGATTAATCTCTATTATCCCTTCGTTTTTGAAGATAATAGAACGATTGATACTAGATCCTTTAGAATGTATGTTGCCGGCTGATTTTGATTTATGTCAACATGACTTTACGAAAGATAGATCGACAACTACTAATATGCTTTCTATGTGGAAACATGTAATTACATTAGTTGAGTGTAACACGCGGCTCCGTGTTACAACCCAACGAAGGTCAATTTTTACAAACGCTGTGCTCTTTAAGGTCAAATATTCTAACTCTGTCCTTAAACAATATTTCTCTTAGCTGTGATTTTAGGAACAATCTCTTTTAGTCTCAAACAGTTTCAATCGATATTTCTTGAACTGCAATTTTATTTGTAATTAATAGTGTTTTTATAAATAGACAGAACCGCGCGCGATCCGAGATGATCACGCGGTGGACTATTGTGTTAGTGAATTTATCGGATTATTCGTTACTATGAAAATGATTGATTGTTTACTATAAAAAACATTTGTGAGTTGTTTGTCATTTAAATCTTTAAACGGTTTACACAAAACATTTTACTTTATGAACATAAATAATTTTACTGGGCTCATATTATCATGTATCTTTAATCGTTTGACTACTCATTACAATCCAGACATTTGTGTAAGAATAACCAATTGTGTATAAAACATTTTACTTTATAAACATAAATCATTTTACCATGTTCATATTATCATGTATTTTCAATCATATGACTATATTCATGCCAATCCAGACATTTGTGCTAAACATTTCGCTTTATAGACATAAATCACTTTATATTTATATGTGCTACATTGTGTGGAATATATACGTGAAACCTTTCTTCGGCCTTCTAATATTAACCATCTGAAAAGGAACAGACTGATTGGATGCTCGGGTACTAATAATAGCAACCATTGAGAAGTAGTAGGGGTACAAAGTCAGGAACGAGAAAGCAATAGCGAAAAGTACCTCTACATTATGGTGCCCCGGTTCGTCGAACTCACAGCCAGTAAGGAATTAATAAACAGCTAGATTTTGAGAAATTCAAGCACTTTCAATGAAGGCCACTACACACGTTATTGCCTCGGAAACGTCTGCACATACCCGCGCACAGACGCGACGTTCAGGTGGGCGCGGTCACCCTCAACAACTCAGGAGGATCCGCCCATGGAAGGTTCGGAAGACGGGTGGGGTCAGCCTCCTCGGCGACAGCAGAGGCTGAGCACCCCAAATTGTTGGCCGCTCCACGTCTGATGGCTCGAAGCACGTTGCCTTCGCGGTAGAGCGCAATCAAACTATTGTCTTTACAGCGACGTCTCCAATTAAGTCATGCTTCAAACGCCCAAATGCCAGCAATCAATCTCATCGCCGGTTGCCACTATCAACATACTTTCTCATCCGTGACGCAATCTCTGGCGAATGACTTGTCATAGACACTGGATCAGATGTAAGCTCACTACGCCACAATTATCTCGAACCAACCCACCCAGTCGACACCAACAGTCTGACCTGCGCGAATGGCTCCTACATAGCGACGTTTGGGGTACGAGTACACACAATCTCGTTCTCCAACTCAAAATGACGTTTCAAATATCCGTTCATCATCGACAACACGACATGAAACATCATTGGACGTGACTTTCTCGAACACTTCGACCTAACCATCCGTCCAAGAACGCGAGAAATAGAGGAGCCAGTATCAGTGTTGACAGAACCAAAATCAGTCAGTATACGGCATGAAAGAGCAATAACATTTACTGTAAGGTTAGCCCACTTCATTGTGTACTAATTTTCACTGTCGGGGGGTGTATGTAACACGCGGCTCCGTGTTACAACCCAACGAAGGTCAATTTTTACAAACGCTGTGCTCTTTAAGGTCAAATATTCTAACTCTGTCCTTAAACAATATTTCTCTTAGCTGTGATTTTAGGAACAATCTCTTTTAGTCTCAAGCAGTTTCAATCGATATTTATTGAACTGCAATTTTATTTGTAATTAATAGTGTTTTTATAAAATAGACAGAACCGCGCGCGATCCGAGAGGATCACGCGTTGGATTATTCGTTACTATGAAAATGATTGATTGTTTACTATAAAAAACATTTGTGAGTTGTTTGTCATTTAAATCTTTAAACGGTTTACACAAAACATTTTACTTTATGAACATAAATAATTTTACTAGGCTCATATTATCATGTATCTTTAACCATCTGACTACTCATTATAATCCAGACATTTGTGTAACAATAACCACTTGTGTATAAAACATTTTACTTTATAAACACAAATCATTTTACTATGTTCATATTATCATGTATTTTCAATCATATGACTATATTCATGCCAATCCAGACATTTGTGCTAAACATTTCGCTTTATAGACATAAATCACTTTATATTTATATGTGCTACATTGTGTGGAATATATACGTGAAACCTTTTTTCGGCCTTCTAATATTAACCATCTGAAAAGGAACAGACTGATTGGATGCTCGGGTACTAATAATAGCAACCATTGAGAAGTAGTAGGGGTACAAAGTCAGGAACGAGAAAGCGAGAGCGAAAAGTACCCCTACATGAGAATAAGTTAGATGCATTAATTGTATTTATAGATATCTCAAAAGCTTTTGACTCTAAATGTTTTGATGCTATTTTGAATGTGATTAGTTTATTGAATATTGATCCGAATACTTTTAGATTACTTAAATACTATTTATATAATCGATATATTAGTATTCAAGTAAAATATTTGATAACAAAATCGAAAAGAGTAACAAGTGGAATTCCACAGGGATCAAGTTTGGGGCCAATTTTATTTAAAATCGTATTTGCACATTTGGAAAGTAAGATCATTAACGGTCGAGTTTGCAAATTCGAGTTTACAAATTATTTAAAAATAATCTTTCCAATTGATCTAAAAAATGTCGAATTCTCCAAAAATAATGTGACATTAGATTTGTATGATTTAAGTAGATATTTGATAACATTAGAGCTGAGAATAAACAATAAAAAGACGAGAGCTTTAAAAATAGGTGACAGAACAGACTTTAATTATGTTTATTTTCATGATGCTGTGATTAATGATGTTTTTGAGATTAAGCTTATGCAAGAAATAAAGTATTTAGGCATAACTATTCAAAGTACAGCTTCTGTTGAGAGACATATTGAAAGGATAGTAGGCAGTGCCAAGAAAAGATGGGCACTAATAAATCAAAATATCTTATCGAATGACATAAAACTTAAAATGTATATAATATGGATTAGACCGATACTAGAATATGCTGTCGCTACTTGCAATCCATTAAAAAGGGGTTTGTCCAATAAGATAGATGCTGTACAAAGAAAAGTTGTGAAACAAATTAGTCCTATCTCCTGCACTATATACGCCTCTAGATTACAGTTTGTATCACTGCAATCTTTGTGGTTTCGGAGGATGTGCTATTGCATAAAAGTATTCCATTTGAACCAGTGGACTGGTGCCTATATGAATCCGATAAGAAAGAGTCATGAAGTTGGAACTAGATCTGGTCATTTGGCAATATCTCCTCCTTTGGTGGGGAATTTTGCGAGCAAGTTATTCTCTTTTTCGAAAATCTAAAAAAATTATAACCAATTGCCAAAGGGGCTTAGAGAAATGCCTCCATCTAAGATGTCTTTTAAATTTTTATCTACTGAACTGGAAAAAGTCTACAATCCTGCTGATATTTTTTTATTTTGATTATGATAATACTTTCTCATGGTTGAATAAAAGACAAGGATAATTGTTATCGGAAACGGAATTTCTTGAGATTTTTATTTCCAAGTTTTGTATTATTAAAATTGAAATGTTATGCTTTATATCATCATGTAAGTCAACAATACATACAATCAATTGCTAGTCATGGTTCTCAATTTTTTGTATAACGTTACACTCGAATTATACCTTAATTTTTCCTATTTTGATGATGTATCTATTATTCTTTACAGCCGAACTTTCTGATATTGATATATTGTACAGTACAACTAGTGAGATATACTTATCTACATGAGATTAATTGCACATTTTTATGTGATGTGATAACTTTTTTTATATTGTACATTTTCCAGTTTTATTATTTGATGGAACATGTGTGGTTTGAATCCAAATAAAGATATTCTATTATATTCTATTCTAATATTATTATCTATTTCACGGAAAATGTGTGGTTTGAATCCAAATAAAGATATTCCATTCTATTCTATTCTAAAAACGAGAACGCATACACACTGTCATGACGTACGCTTATTTAGTGAGACATCAGTATTCATTATTAATCTCATTTTGAAGAGTGCACACATGCAGACAAAAACACAAACCAATTGGACATCCACATACCTAGTAAAATAACAAGTTACGCTTAAGAGATCTAACAACAAGTAAGAATTGCGCAGGTTAAACTAAAATTTTCCACTCGACATATTAATTGTAGATTGTGTGTATGATGTGATTTTCAAGGATAAAGGCCTCCATATCCGGAGGCAGAAATATTTGGCGATGGACGCAAACAACTCGAAAGTCAACACGAGAAACAGGTAAATAATCTATTCCCTGTCGTGCAACATTTTTGCTTCAAAACAACAAGCTGGAAGCAGAAAAAATACATACTTAATCACAAATAAAGGGTAGCGTGTACCCACACATAGCCGCTTCAATAGTTCATATAGGAAAACTTGGAATAATCCTAATTTAGAGTGTGATTTTTTTTAAATGTTTAGCTATAACGAATACGTTCTTCCATATGTGTAGTCTAAAATTCTCTATATTCCGTCATAAATAGAGCGCTGAGAAGCTATGAAATTTGTATAAATAAAAAACATTGGTCTGTTTAATTGCTGTGAGCCTATATTTTTCATTTTTGTTAAACAGTCGTTTTGTTGGATGAACAAATATCAACTGATTAATGGGAAATCGCGAAGTAACTGCTTTTATTATTTCTTGGATAAAATAGTAAGAATGGTACGTCTCATTTAAAATGTATGCTAGAAAACGTTTTATTTTGTTTGGATGCAGCTTCATTGTTTATTGTCGCTTTTTATGCTGATGTTTAACTTAACAAACTTTATTGTTTATCAGTTTTATAATAAAGCTTTGTTTAGCATCGCTGGATCTTGACATTGAACTACATCGCAACAAATATTTCTTATTCTCTTGGACAAATTGCGTTTAAATTTTTTCCTTTTGGTCAACGGGACAGCGCTGTGGTAATGGATGTATTATCCAGTCCATGTCATCTTTCGATATTTTTTCCTGTATAGACTTCCATTATCCTGTCTTGATCGCAATTTGTCAAAGATGAGCAGTAAGTTAGAGTGAGGGTTTCTGTGCTCGAAAGTAAACTGAATGTGATTACCCACATTAATAAAATGTTCCATCCTTCTATTTGCTTTGATAGCTTTATTTTAATTATAAATGTTTTGTCAACATACCATAGATGCATATAATGCTACCGTTTCAAAAGTGACTTTTGTCATCATATTTTCAGATTGAAGATATAGAAATAAACTATTAGAATTCCTAATGGACTGCCCATCGCCACTATGTCGACTTGCGTTAAATATTGACCATTGAAATTGAATTTAACATCTGTGGTTCACATATTGACGAGAATCCTCAGATATTTTTTTTGGTTTGAAGAATGATGGTTGGTAGCTATCGATGAACATACGAGAGTAATCAAAGATTTTGTCAATAGTGATACAAGTAAATATATTTCTGACATGAAACGAATTTATTTTTTCTTGACAATTTACGATTTTACTTTATAGACAAAGTCAAAAGTATTGCGAACCAAATTCTTTTACATTTTGACCTGTACCGTTGTATGTTAGCATTTATTCATTTGCCAATTTCTACTGTGGAGTATTGATTGTTGACATTAATTGGCTTAATGATGGTAAATTGCTCATTCTATCTACTTGGTTTATTGAGTGGTTTTATGTGTTACCGATTTTATTAAAATTTGTCAAATCAGTTCATTGCTGAATTATTTCACTGCATTTATAATCGCACGCCTTATTAATTTATCGATAGTTTTCTATCTCTATTTATTCACATGTCATGGTTTATACTTCTGCTCATCGTAAAGAACATTGCGCAGTTGAATTATATTGTAGGCAGTTTTTCGCTAATGTAAGAGGATTTGCGGGGTAGCTACCCAATTGGTGATGCTATACCATTCCTACAAAAACCTGGTAGCGACTGTTGAGATCCGTGCTTATGATTAGTTCCCGACTGTTTTCCGATGGGTGATGGGAGAAGGCTAAGTCGAATCATCATATGTATATTGTACACAATGTTCCAAAGAAAAATTTCAGTTAGTCCAAATTGACCGTGCTCTAGACGGCAACAAAACGAAATATTGTCAACACGAGTAATTATCAATTCACAGTTAAACAAACGTCTGAATCGTGATGAATACATGTAAATGATTGAAAATATATGATGATATAAATAAAGTCACTGGAAATTATTGTAACTAATAATTGATGGATAAAAATCGTGTAAAATCAGTCTTGAAAAAACATCACAAATAATTAATCCACTGTTTGCTATGGTTTTAACTTATTTAATTATAATAATCCACTTTACTCTGAAATTCTGATACGTAGAATCATATACGAGCAGTAAATCACCTGTATAAACTGTGAATAATTAAAAAAAGAAGAGTAATTCCACTATGGCACTATAATCCATCGCATGTTCCCTGTGTACCGCGCGCGTGTGTGTATATTTAATAAACAAAACCCTATTAATTACAAATAAAATTGCATTTCAAGAAATCTCAATTAAAACTGCTTGAAACTAACAAAGATTGTTTCTAAAATCACAGTTAAGAGAAATATTGTGTAAAAACAGAGTTAGATTATTTGACCTTAAAGAGCACCATATTTGTCAAAATTGAACATCTTTGGGTTGTAACGCGAAGCCGCGTGTTACAATATGATCATTGGTTTTCATAAAAACAATAACTTAGCTGTTGTCTTGCTTCATTAATTTAAATTCTATGTTTTTCCGCAAACATTTGAGTCTTTCTATGTTCTCTTTCTTTATAAAATTAATTCACTTTTGTCTTAATTTAAAATAGTCATAGGCAACGTGACGTGTAGCAACAATTATGGAGCACATTTCCTCCTATGGTAAAATTTCCGGAAGTGATATTTTAATATCGATTCGTTAGTGCAGCCTTTTTTATTTATGCCGTCTAATACTTATTGCGTGAGAATATGTGGAATTTTGGTCAAAGCGGAGAGATATCTTTCTATTATTCTGATAGGGTGAAAAACGTATAGTTGTAATTGAATGCATCAGAATTCTGCGTTTGAAGCTTGCTCATTATCAAATTTAATTTTGTGTAGTTTTTTATTTTCTCTGTAAATGTCACTTTTAACCAAGCAATTACCAGCAATCTTAAGCATAACAAGCTCACGTGGAGGAAAAATATTAATACGAGATACTGATGCTAAGATCCGGTTGTTCATACTGTTAACGAACAGGATTTTAGTTCATTTCGTGTTCTTTCGCAATCGTTTTAAATAATTTTCGTAGCATGTTTTATGAAATCTTTGAGAAAATTTGTCATTTTCAATGCACCAAAAACAAAGTATCTTCCTTTTACAGAACGTCCTATTTCTGCATTTACGTTAAAAGTAATGACAGATCTCTCGACGTGACAATTTCATTCCACGGCACTTAAGCCCATTTTATTTCAGCCATTTTTATGTATTTTTAATATTGATACAGAATTAAATCATGCATGTCAGTATAAATTTATAATAATGCGTATGTATAAAACACAGTTAAAATAGACATTTCATATTCGCAAGAACTTCTTTTCGTCAAAGGGAAAAAACCAAAACGTATTGGGAAAACCGGAAGCTATTGAATTAAACCTTCTTAATCCTAAGAAAAATAATCTAAAGAAGTTCGTACCAAAATTTAAACATAAACTCGTGAATTGTTTGTGTTTGTTTTCCGTTTCCTATATATTGTTGTATATCTTATGTGTTTAATCCAAATGTATACTACTAGATTTCCAAAAATTGATTATGTAAAGTACCAACTATTACAGTCGTTTTGAGTTGTAGTGGAAAGTAAAAGTCCTTTTTATCTGCATTTATATATTTGGTTTATAATAAAATTATTCTTCGACATATGATTTATTTCTCAATTCAAATTATTTTTTTGAAATTTGATTGCGGAGTGCCAGCTTCATATTTTCCAATTTCGCGTTTTGCGTACGCGAGTTGTAGCTTTGCACCGACAGTTTCATAAATATCCGATTGATCACAATTTCCATTTCCGTTTTGTATTCGATCGGGCTGAGTTTGTATTCGTCCCAATGGAAATGTGGTTCTATCACATCATTGATACTGGCAACGTTTCGGAACGAAAATCCTGAAAATGAAACAAGGAGCTTCGTTCCAAAACATTGCCAGTAAACAAAGATCTGATAGAACCGCATTTACATTGGGACGAATAAAAACTCAGCCCGATTGTTTTGTCCACCTATGTTGGATGGTCCACGTACTTGGATGTCTTCCGTATTTATTATTAGCTTATCGTCTAGACGAGCCTTAATTATGCCTAATTCTGCAGTTAAATTATTCATTTGAGAAGTCAATGCCTGAATCAACGTTTCCAACCCATCAGAAGCCATTTTAAATGTACCACAAATGCTTTATTTTTACTCAATTATATATAGAATTTTGCTCGCACAACGAGCATCGATTTAATAAAACAAATTTACACATTAATTAATTTATGTTCACTTCAGCTCGAAGTCTGCTTTTCTCATTGGGCTGACTGCTTCATTCTTATACGGACGCTTCTGCGAGGAATTTCTGTTGAAATACTGTCTGCCCTAGATAAGACCCTTTGTTCATTATTTGTCTTAAAGGTGGCCATTGCCACATCTTCCCCCCCTCAGGAATCGGCTTTCGCACTCTGCTTAAACGATCCAGTGCCACAGCTCGTGGTCCATCGGGCAGGCTAACAAAAACAGTATTGTGCTCTGCGTCCACCCTCTCCACGCGATACGGCCCATCATTGACAGCCTGCAGTGCCATGGGCTCGACCTTCGCTACCATTACATAGTCGCCGACATTTAGGCGAGTGCGTGTCGGTTGCCTTGCATAGCCTTGTCGCTGTGTGGCGCCTACATATTCAGTTAACTGTTTTAGTCGTTCCTGAATATCCGCTATGGTGCAGCGCTCATGGGATCCTTGGATTACAGGTTCACCTGGCAGTCTTATGTGTCCTCCATAGACCATGGTCGTTGGAGCGAATCCTGTAGCTGTTGAGACAGTAAAGCTCATGGCCCGCTCGACCAAATGTTATTTGTCTCTCCACGTTCCCGGGCTCTCGTGGCACCAGCATCGCAGTACCTCTTTCATCGTCCTATGTGCGCGCTCAGCTGTCGCATTGGTTTGCGGGTGATAAGTGGCTGTGCGGGAATGCTTTATGTCAAGGTCTTTGCACTACTGATTAAATTCTTTCGACTCAAACTGTGCGCCTTAATCGGTAACAATAATTTGTGGTGCACCGAATCGACTGAGCCATCGCTCTTCTAAGCACGTTATAATCTTTTCTGTTGTGATCTTCTTCAGTGGTACAAACTCGACCCATCGGGTAAACTTATCGACCATGGAAAACACATAGGACACGCAGCCGCGAGCTACCGGCAGTGGACCTACCAGGTCGATATGCAGAAACTCGTTCAGTTCAGTGGCATTGAAAGCAATCGGCGTGACTTTTTCTCGTTTTTGTGGTTTACAAAGTTGGCATGTAGTGCACTGTTGACAATAGCTACGAATTTCTTTGGACATGCCAGGCCAATACAATCGTGACTGCAATGTCTCAATGAGTCGCCCAGCGCCGGGATGTCCTAACGTTTCATGCCAAAAGGCCATTAATTCTGTTCTTATAGATTCTGGCACAAACCATTGCACTGTTTGTCCTTTCTTCCGCACCACCAGGCCGTTCTGTAGACTCAACGTTTTATATGGTGCAGACACCCCTGTGCCGTTTTTTAATTGATTAACTATTTACTGACATGTAGCATCTCTACTATGTTCTTCAGAGACTTTTATAAGCGGCGAAACCCGCACAGCGGAAATTCTGCTGAGTGCATCGTCCGCCGCATTCTCGATTCCTGCTCTATGATGAATTGATATATCGTACTCTTCTAGTTCTTCAATGGCTCGATGTACACGTTTCTTCTCAATACATAGTGATCTCCAATGCACTAGCGCTTTGTGGTCAGTAAAGACGTCCACGTGTCCCCCGATGACAAAATATCTAAACTTCCGCAGCGCCCATTGTACGGCAAGTAATTCTTTTTCTGTGACTGTATAGTTCTGTTCCGCCTTAGTGAGTGTGCGACTTATATATTGCACAGGACGTCCGTCAGCTTGTAACACCGCTCCTATACCAATATCTGACGCGTCTGTAACAATTGACATATTACCTACCAGGAAAGTCAAAATAGTTGCATCTATTAATTTCTGCTTACATAGCACAAACGCTTGTTGAGCCTCCTCCGTCCAACAAAATGGTATCTTGGCACTAGTTAACTGAGATAAGGGCTGTTGCGTAACCGCCATCCCTGCGAGGTATGGTCTATAAAAATTCACCATACCAATAAACCGGCGCAATTGTTTTCTAATAGTAGGCACCGGATAATCCCTAATAGGTTGTACATTCGAATCTAATGCCATGCATCCGTCCGCTGAGACTAAGTGCCCCAAGAACCGCACTTCTTGACCTATATGTACCTTTTCTGGATTAAATTGTAATCGCCATTCTACAGCTTTGGCCAACATCTTCTGCAGCCTCACACGTAATTCGTGTTCAGTAGTGGCCCATATAATAACATCGTCTACGTAAGCTGTTGTACAAGTTAAGTCAGACACGAACGAGTCCATCATTCTTTGGAACACTTTTGGTGCGTTTTTAAGGCCAAATGGTACCCGGGTGAATTGGAAATGACCTTGGGGTACTTGTACCGCTAACTTCCATCGGTCTTCGGGCCGCACACCCTGTTTAAGATCAAGCACGGCAAACCATTTGCCTCCCGCTAGCTGTAAGAACAGATCACGCAGAGCCGGCATGGGATACGGGTCCGGTTTAGTTACTGAGTTCAATTGCCTAAAATCAGCCGCTGGTCGGAGCGAACCATCCTTTTTCGTAACATAAACCATCGGAGCACGAAAAACAGATGTTGACGGTTCAAGAACGCCGGCTTCTATCATTTCTTGGGTTGCACGAGTCGCCGCTGCTAATTTCTTTGGAGGAGCACCATATACTTTTGGTGGTTCGTAGCCGTCATTTAGTTCTAGCCATAGCTTAAACTGTTCGACCGTCGGCCCTGGACGCTCGCTACAATCAGGCAGTTGGAATATAATGTTATATTGGGTTTGAAGATTCTTCCACCTCCCAGGCAGACAACTGGTCTCCTCTTGCATCATAGGGGTACATATAGACTTTATTGAACTTATTCCCTCAGGCCGCGATAGGCATACACGTTTATTTGACAGTCTATCGTCTTAACCCATTTTCTAATGAAATCAAGTCCCAATAAGGGCGTTTGCGTATTCCACACAACAAAAGACATATGATAGACATTTTCATTTATTAACAACTTCGTGTCCCACTCGCCCACAGCCACAATCGATGCGCCCGATGCCTGATATAAACTTGCTTTCGTAGGTTTTACATTGTTCAATGGCCAAGTCAATGGTAGTACCGACACATCAGCTCAAGTATCCAATTGCATTATTACTGGCTGTCCGTTGAAGAGTTCTAAAAATTTAACTTTAATGAAAATTCTTACATTTGGCAATGTTTCCCACACTTCCTTTTTTTCAAAGGCCATCTGGTTCGGACCACTTTTTTGTTTGATCTGCTGGTCTTCATTCGATCTACCCATCGGGGGCACCAAAGGATTAATATTCGTGCCCTGCTCTCTCCCACCTTTATTTGTGAGATTGTGCACCCTGTTACCCCACTGCACTGGCCGTTTTTGAGGAGCAGTACATGGGTTTTGCTGACGCTTATACGTTGTATTCGTCGGAGATGGAGTCCTTATATACTGACTTTGCTTCCAGGCCACTGGCTGTTGCCTTCTGTCGCGGAACTGCTTATTATGCCGCGAAGAATTCCAATACGCTATGTCGCTCCTGTCAGATTTCGTAACTGGACCCATGCGTAGAGATGCAGCTGCCACTTTGTTTTTCATTATGGCCGAACTTTGAAGAGCCTGAAGTCTCTCTTCAAGGCCTCCCTGGGCGCTGGATATTTCACCGTATCTGGTAGGATCCAACAGCATGAACATGATGGCCTCATGTGGTTGCAAGCTGGGTAAAGACTCGGTAAGCTTCGAGAACCACCGCTTGATACGTGCCATGGTATCCATGGGCATCTCACCCATTAATGGTTTCAGGCTGTATAATTCTAAGAACACTTCCTGAGGCCTAGCCCGGAAATGATCCAACACGCGTCTTTTGTATTCTTCATACGTGAGGTCAACCAGCAATTCCAATTGGACTGCTACTGTCCGGTCCACTAATTCCTGGACAGCTACACGCACAATAGGTGCTTCCAATGTAAATTCTTGGGCTTGAACTGATGCTTCAAATTTTTCGAACCACAACTGTGGCCTTTCCACATCTAGTGGTGCCAACATCGGCTTAAACTCTGATGACGGTCTGAAATAACTCGTCGATTCGGCTGAAAACGCCGGCATATTTCCTCCTGATTCCTCTTCGGCGTGGTCGCCATTGTTTTGTCCACCTATGTTGGATGGTCCACGTACTTGGATGTCTTCCGTATTTATTATTAGCGTATCGTCTAGACGAGCCTTAATTATGCCTAATTCTGCAGTTAAATTATTCATTTGAGAAGTCAATGCCTGAATCAACGTTTCCAACCCATCAGAAGCCATTTTAAATGTACAACAAATGCTTTATTTTTACTCAATTATATATAGAATTTTGCTCGCACAACGAGCATCGATTTAATAAAACAAATTTACACATTAATTAATTTATGTTCACTTCAGCTCTAAGTCTGCTTTTCTCATTGGGCTGACTGCTTCATTCTTATACGGACGCTTCTGCGAGGAATTTCTGTTGAAATACTGTCTGCCCTAGATAAGACCCTTTGTTCATTATTTGTCTTAAAGGTGGCCATTGCCACACCGATCGAGGACAAAACGGCTTGAAAATTGTGATGAATTGTATCTTTTTGAAACTGTCGGTGCAAAACTACTACCCTCATACGTAAAACGCGGCATTGGAAAATTCAAATTCTTTTATGTTTTTCAGTGATAGAGCCAATTGACGGAAAACGTTCGGCAGCAGTGTTTATGGAATTGATTGACCAGTATAAAACAAATATGCTGAGTTGGTCTATTTTGTTGTGTAGTTTGAGTTGTTTAAACAGATATAGACCATTTTTATGTCACATTTGTGATGGATGCACAAGTTTTAAAAAGATAATTGAAAAAGAGAACACTGCTTTGGAAAAGAATGTAATTTAAGAAATTTTTTGAACGAAGAATCAAAAGTAAGCCAATGCGATATTCACAAAATGCGAGAAAAAATTTGTTTTTCAATGAAAATCTTTGAGATGGTACGATCGATAGACTGCTGTAAACGCCCCGGCTTCAAGTAAATGCCGTACGACGTTACAAACTCGGTTAAGGTGCTCTGAATAGAGATTAGTTACTGATATGGGGCCCTTAAGAGGGCCTTGGCGGCGTTCACGTAAGTTATATATATGTAAGTTGATGTTCTGTTCCTTGGGTGGACTCTGGTTGTGATTCCTGCTGTTGTTATCATGTGTGTTGAAGTTCTGCATTAATTGGCTCGTCTTGCTGGCTGAAGTGCAACACGGTGAGTCACGAATGTTGCCAATTGTTGGTGAAACAAATCAATATCCAGCGTAGGTATTGACAGCCGACAGCACGCACATGTGTAACACGAGGCAGAACGCAGATACGACCAACTGACTTGCATGGTAAATTACCGTGCTTAAATAGCATACAATATGTGTACTTGCATACTATTGGTTAAACGTGGTTAAACGTGGTTAAACGGCAATTTTGCTTTTTTCTCATTGGTGCAACGTAAATAAATTTTAATTTAATTTACGCAATATGTCGGCGATTGATTTGTGTCGTTACAACACTTTCCTCTCTGAAAAAAAAAGAAAAAAAATATTCCTCTCTGCGAGGCTAGATAAGAAATGCATGACAGAGTTCGAACCAAGTTAAGCAAAATATGATGAACCATAAGTGCTGGGCTTAAATATGCTTGTTGGGTGCTTCAACAATGATATGATGCCAGGTAACCACTAGGAATTGCTACACAAATTGTTAGCTCTAGTGGACGGTCATAGCACGCGAGGCAAAAATAGAGCAGTGTAAGTTTTTGGAGCCGCAGCGTGAAGATTTCGAGGTAAATCGCCTCTGAATTTGCCAGGTTAAAGATAAAAACCTAAGCAGGTTGGATCGTTGTCAATGTGTTTGTATACGACCAAAGGAGCTAGAGTGCTCGACTTTGTGGTCATGACATTTGTAGAGTGGTCTTTGTGAAATAGATAAAGTTGAGATATGCATTGAAAGTGGCCTGTACCATGATATGAAGCTGATCACTACTTAGTGTTGCTACACGAAAGCGTTAGCCCTAAGTAGCTGGTCATACCAAAATAGGCAGTGTAATGTCATGTGTGAGAAATACATTATAATGTAAAATATATATACATTAAAATCAAAGGTAATTGCATAAAAATATGTACACGAACATTGCCTCAGAGATAGCATAATACCAAAGAACTGTTCAAAAATGCTACTCAATTGTTAGTTAAGAACAGCTGGTTATGCCACGTGAGACAAATACTAAAAATAACGAAAGGTTAAAAAAAATTTTATAGTTAATGTTAATGTTTAAAAAAATTAATTACGCGTTATACAAAGCAGGTTATTGAGATTGTGGGCAGACGGAGCCTGAGACGTGTGTAGAAGGTTGAACGCTCTCAGGATCAGGTGGTTCGATAAACGGTTTCAACCTGTCTATACTTACTGATGTCGGTGTAGCGCCTTGCATAATGATGAAGTATTTTGGCTGTCTGAGTAAAATCGGGTAAGGACCGCGATACTTGGGTTGTAGTGGTGCAACAGCATTATTGTTGCGAACGAGTACTCTCTTGCAGCTGTGGAGCTGTGGGTGAACGAAGACTGGACGAGGCGTGTGTCTCGGCTGCTGTTCGGACATGTTACCGAAATGAAGTCGAAGGCGGGTAGCTTCGTCTTGTGGGTCATCTTGTGCCGGTAGTAGACGTGGGAGCTGACTAGGCAGGCGTAGATCCATGCCATACAAGAGTTGTGACGCAGACGTTTTAATGGATTCACGAGTACAGGAACGCATGGCCAGCAGAACTAAAGGTAGTGCATCGAACCAGTTGCCATTAATGGACGAGGATGCTAAAGCTGCTTTGAGTTCCCTATGCATTCTCTCTACCATGCCATTAGCTTGGGGATGGTAGGCAGTCGTCTGGCGTAAGATGCATCCCATGTACCGCAAGGTGGTTTTGAAACGATCAGATGAGAAGCAAGTGCCTCTGTCCGTGATGACCTCATTGGGAACACCATAATTGGATATCTATGCAGAGATAAAACCTTTAGTTACTTCGTCTGCAGAAATGGTGCCAAGAGTTAATGCCGCAGGCCACCGTGTAAATCTATCGATCATAGTTAGAAGGTAGCTGAAACCTTGAACCTTTGTCAGATGAACTATGTCGATGTGTACGATGGCTAGGCGAGAATTAGACCGAAAATTTTGCAACTTAGAACGAGTGTGTCGTGTGATCTTGTTTTTCTGACAAATAGCACACTCTGAGACCCATTGTTTAACATTCTGCCTAAATCTGTGACCCCAGAAATGATCTGTAAGAAGTCGGACGGTCGCTTAGCATCCTGGGTGAGAAATTGAGTGAATTGAATCGAAAACATTTCTCTGAAGGCTGGTCGGCAGAACTGGCTTGTTGGGCTGCGTACCCGTGAAGTAAACAATTGGTAAACCTTCCCACAGACAGCATATAATCTTGGTGGGATGACGGGCTGCTGATCTTTGAATGCGAGTGTCATCGCGTTGTTCCGTTCGCAGGAGGTTGGCGTTAGTGCAGGTTCACTGAATGCCACGGAGTTGACAGTGAATGGTGACGGCGAAGGTGGTTGTAGAGAGACGTCTGGCCTGGACAGGGCATCTGCAATGAAGTTCTGTTTGCCCTTAACGTGAAAGACGTCATATTGCCATTCGCTTAGACGAGAAAGCTGTCTTTCCACTCTGGCAGGGTACTTGGCGATAGATGAAGTTGCGTTTCGAAGTGCGCTAACTAGTGGGGCATGATCTGTGAAAACAACAAATCTGCTACTGCCAATGATGCTGATAAAATGGCGCACTGCGTCGTGGATGGCGAAAAGTTCACGGCCGAAAGTGTCGTACCTCGTTTCTACTGGTTGGAGAGTACGCGAGTAGAAACTGATAGGCTTCCGAACTCCGTCGATCTCTTGTTCCAAAGTGGCTCCAATAGCAAATTCAGAAGCATCTGACGTGAGTAGAAATGGCTTTTCGAAATCTGGATGCGTTAGCATTGTGGCATTTGCTAACGAGCTGATGGCAAGTCGAAGTAATTCCTCGTCTTCGGATGACCAAGCAATGATGGAATTCTTGCTAAGTCCTTTTCGGTTCCGCAGGTGCCTGCACAAAGGATAAAGTTGTTTTGAAAGTCCAGGAAGGAACTTTCGATAAAAGTTTAGTACTCCCAGGATTTTCTGCAAATCGCTCAAAGTCCTTGGTGACTTGATATTCTTGATTGAATTCGTCTTTGACGGCAACGGTTGAATACCTTGGGCCGTGATACGATACCCTAAGAAGTCGACGGATGAAGTTGCAATCTGCGTCTTGTCACAGTTGATCTTGAGTCCGTGGTTGGATAAGCGTGAGAGGACATTTCGTAGATGTTTCGCATGAGATTCTAGATCTGGACTGAATACCATAATGTCATCTAGATATGACATACAATAAGCAGAGTCGTCGCGAAGTATGTTGTCTATGAATCTTTGAAATGTCTGAGTAGCACACTTAAGTCCAAAAGGCATGTAAAGATATTCAAAAAGGCCAAATGGAGTGATGACTGCAGTTTCCTCGATATCCTGTGGTGCTACCGGGATGTGATGGTACGCTTGTCTGAGGTCAATCACTGAGAAGAAATTGCTGCCGTTGAGTTTTTCAAGTAAAGTGTTGATATTTGGAATAGGATATGCATCAGATTTTGTCACTGAATTTAGCTTACGGTAGTCTCCACAGGCTCTGTACGATCCGTTTGATTTTGAGAATAAGTGCAGTGGTGACGCCCATGAACTTTTCGATGGTCTGATGATTCCCTCTTCCAAAAGCCTTGAGAATTCTTCTTGGGCCGCTTTCAGCTTAGCAGGAGCCAGTGGTCGCTTCTTGAGTGCAATAGGTTGTCCTTCTGTGACGATACGATGCATCGTGTTGGAGACTCGTAGCTCTGACTTGTTAAGATCGAAAAGCGATTTGTATTTTCGAAGGGCTGCTGATATCTCTGCTGAATGATGCACTGGGGTTGGCTGAATGACCTGTAACTCCAAACGCTTGGAGGCAAGTGTCCAAAAGCTTTGTTCAAGTCCGGTGGAGGGGTCGATGATCTTTTGATTGGCAAGATCAACAATGAGCCGAAATTTTAGAAGGAAATCAAGGCCTATTATATTATGTGAGACCTTGGCAATGATGAAGTTGTGGGAAAATTCACGTCGTAGACCTATGTTGAGTGTGCGGTATTGGCAGCCATAAGTTTGTATGGGCTCGCCTGTAGCTGTTGCGAGAAGAACGCCTAGCGACATCTCGGCCATTGAATAACCCTTGAGAACTGAGACTGCCGCACCTGTGTCTACGATGAACTCTTCGCCAGTTTTGAAATCAAGAAGGTGCAGAAGTTCGTTTGGCTGTTTGGCCGGGTCATGCAAACAAGTAGGCTGGTGATTGCGACCGGCATTGTCTGTTTGGTTCTCTATGTGAAAAATTCGGCGTGGACGAAAAGAGTCGACAGGGATGTCGGATTGTAGTTGGCTTCTTCCCTGTAGCGCCGTTGATGCCGTTGATGTGCAGAAAGTACAGTCTTCTACTTCCTGCGCCAGACGTTTCCCGATACTGATGCACCCTTGTGCCTGCGGTCTGTTGTCCTCTCCGTCAGCTGTGGAAATTGACACTCATTCGGAAATTCTTCGGAACGACAAAGACAAACTTGGCAAGCATAAAAAACTTCTGGTGGTTATAACACCAGTTCTTTGGAGCATATTTATTAAAGGATTGCGGAGATCTCGATCGCCGCCTACCATTATAATTTGACTTGGAAACGAATTTTGGTCGAGCATTCACTTGATTTAGCTCGGATTTGGTAATGGCCAATCCTTCTAGAACTTTGGCCATGTTCGCCACTGTTCTCTCTAAGGAGGAGATTCTATCATCTTGCAGGGGTGAAGAAAAGGATGATGGATTCACTTTGGGTTCCAAAACCCTATATTCTAACTCACATCTCTCAGATAAGTCATCTATAGAGAGAGTGTTGGGGAGCTGTCTGGCAAAGAGTTTTAATGTTTGGGGAAGATTGTTAATAAAAACAACCTTAGCCTCATGGTCAGAAATGTTGGTTTTATACCAACGTTTCCGTAATTCCCTCAGTATTTCCATGGGGCCAAGATTTGGCATATCTAACTGCGCATATTTGTTTATTATCTGCTCAGGTTCAGTGGGTCCAAGCAAGGATTCTACCTTGTTTTGTAGGCCCAAAATGGGATTGGGTAGCTTCCTAATGGCCTCAAGCTTAGGATAAATCCGTCGCTGCAATTCAGAAGGTAGTTTAGCAAAAACCTTCGACAGTTTTTGATGACTGTCATAATCAGGAAACGGGGAGAAAGCGGAGTCTACGCGCATAAAAAATAACTCATTATCTCCATCCCAAACAGGAACATCAATATCTAAAATTGGACCTGACATTTTAAAAATCTTACGGGATCTTAAAAGCATAAATTTATAAGCAATATGAAAATATATAAATATACTTTAACGAAACGCTTACCCACAAACAGCTTCCACAGTGGAATTGCTTCCAAAAATCCGAAATTGAGTTTGACGAGTACGTACGGTGCCGTTTCGTACGTAGGAAAGTTAAACAGAGGCCCCGTTGGCCTTTGATGACAATGTATTATAATTATCCCCACAAATCCACGAATATATATACCCAACAGATTTCCCAGAAAACCACGATCAGGGTAAAGAAAACACAAATGTCAATCTATTTATCCCAAATAGATGAAAAAAGGAAGTCAATTTTATTTATACCAAAAATCAGAACAATAATCAATATCCTGGCGCGGTCGCCAATTTTGTAAACGCCCCGGCTTCAAGTAAATGCCGTAAGACGTTACAAACTCGGTTAAGGTGCTCTGAATAGAGATTAGTTACTGATATGGGGGCCCTTAAGAGGGCCTTTGGCGGCGTTCTCGTAAGTTATATATATGTAAGTTGATGTTCTGTTCCTTGGGTGGACTCTGGTTGTGGTTCCTGCTGTTGTTATCATGTGTGGACGACTTGGTTGAAGTTCTGCATTAATTGGCTCGTCTTGCTGGCTGAAGTGCAACACGGTGAGTCACGAATGTTGCCAATTGTTGGTGAAACAAATCAATATCCAGCGTAGGTATTGACAGCCGACAGCACGCACATGTGTAACACGAGGCAGAACGCAGATACGACCAACTGACTTGCATGGTAAATTACCGTGCTTAAATAGCATGCAATATGTGTACTTGCATACTATTGGTTAAACGTGGTTAAACGTGGTTAAACGGCAATTTGCTTTTTTCTCATTGGTGCAACGTAAATAAATTTGAATTTAATTTACGCAATATGTCGGCGATTGATTTGTGTCGTTAAACTGCGCAAGATTTTTTTATCTTGTAAATCAGTAAAATATTCATGATGTGTACAATTTTTGTATAGAATGTGTGGATTCATTTATGCCAACTTTATGAACACTTCAATCATGTTTTTATACAAAATCTCTGTTGATTGCTAGTCGCATTATTGTATCAAACCGATTGTTAAAAAAGAGGAGCAATGTCGTAACTGTAAGAGAAAAAAATTCGATTGCAAGGATGTGTTGCAATAAGCGATGTCTGGTATACACTACAGTTTGTAACACATGCTCAATAAATTTTAATAACACAAAATAAGACAAATCGATTGAGTAACATATCATCGAGTAATCTGAGGCATGCGTGAGAGTTGAAAAAAAAATAGATAATGATGATTTCCTGACATTGTTGCTGAATTAATAATTTTATCACGATTACAGACAATGCTTCGAGATTAGTCTTTCTTCCACTTATTTCCACATATATTATTTTAAGAACACGTTTACTATTGTACAATAGCGTTTTTGTTCCATCTTATCGACCGATTTACTCAAAAAGTAGAACGTGCAATTTTATTATGGTTAGATATAAAAAATATTCGTCATACTATGTGAACAAGAATGTATATCAGTCCAAAATTTTCGAAGTAAAGAAACGTATCTAACAGTTATGCATGGAGTTTTCCAAGCTTCATAATAATACCAACGTACGAAAAAATAATTTCTTTTGCACAATTCTGGACAAAGTCAGTATATGGAAATTGCCTCTACATATACAAGCATACTAACACATTGAGCTATAATTAAAATTGAGACAATATTTTTTGGCAAAACGCAATTTTTACAGGGCAAAACATTTTAAGATATAGACATACATGCAAAGCCAATCCATTTTGGCTAAACGTGTATAACAGAAGGCTAAGTTTCCCAGAAACATTATTGCTAAATTGAAGTAGGAGGAACTAGTTTCCCACTCTTTCTTAATTTTTTGTTCTATACTTGGAAGTAAATAACACGTTCTGCATTGCGTTGTTCAATGTGTTTTTTTAATAAGATAGAAGCATCTCAAGCTTGATGGTTTTTTGTGTATACATTGTGGGGAAGCTAACGAGCTGCTCCTTAACAATTAATTTGATGTGGATGAGGTAAAGTGTCTCTAGAAGATAGTTTGTGTGCACAATATATGGTAAAAAGAATCTAACAGAACAACCTAGGTTGTTGGTAATCGATGGAATCGGTGCGAAATATAATAAACAAGGTATCCCAAATTTGTTCTAGAAGGCAAACATACGAATAAAAAGTTACTTTATAAACGCATTATTAATTGTTGCCACAGACCTCGCTATTAGTAGATGGAGACCTACGTAGTAGTAGGCGATGAAGACAGCGATACAATAAAGTGTAATAGATGCATAAAACGTGGAATTGATTTTTCTACACACTGATGTATCACCATTCTCTGTCGCGAACAGGAATGTTGCAGTAATGAAGCTAGATAAAAATTCCTGATTGATTGAATTAGTATCATTTTATAAGTGCAGCTAGATGATGGTTTAATTATCATCATTTTAGTATTGAAACTTTTGGGTAGCTTGTAACTGGTTATGTTATGTTCGAGGTGGAACGATATTTACTTTGGATCATTTATGATAATAATAAATAACGTAGGAGGCTATCTACCTTAGAACATATACAACAATTCAGATATAGGTGTTCAAATATGTGCATTATACTGTTTACGCGTTGCCAGAAAGCCTATAAACAGTTCATGTGACGAATATACTCTACTAGAACAAGTCAGCTCAAAATCCAGAATGTGATAAAGTTTTTGTTTCATGATTATTTGCCTGATTCTAATACGCGAAAAAATGTGGTACCTCAATTTTAATAGTATTCAAGAATTTATTTGAAAGCTTTGACCATTTTAAACATGTTGGTTTCTGATGAAAACTTGAAATCACACTTTCAATTCGACACAGGTTTTTTAAAGGCCCGCATAAATTATTCTGGCATTTAGGGCTTTCTATCTTAAAATCTCATTTACACGTTGCAGTGCGTATTGTTTGGTCATTTTTATAGGTCAATAATGCACATATAAGCCTCGAATCACCTGTAGAGCAAATTTGAAAGCTTATTTAACTGAATTAGTCCTACGCGGCCTCCTTGACTCTTTATTATCGAGGATGTAATTAAGACATTTCGGTAGGCTTATTCCATACATTTTTTGATTTCATTTGCATATTCTTCAGTTCCAAAATAAATCTTTTTGACGATCATATATGATGTGCTAATTTTGTTAGTCTGTTGATGAATGTTAAATTGAAATATGAATTTTAAATATCTCAGCCTGCAATGCTTGTTATCGTTATTGTCAATATTTTTTCTATGACTAAGTTTTTAGTGTAAATTTACTAAAATTAAAACTTCTATAGTGTACAAAAATCCACGTCTCCTGCTATTTTTTAAAGTGTTTACTAGAATAGTTACTAATTTTGTCAACATACCTTAACCGCTATTCTCGAGTCTGATGTTCATCCTGATGCACTAATGATAATATAGAGTATGAAGCTCATAAATGTAGAAATGTAGAAGTATTTCTAAAAGCTAAAACATGTACACCATATGTAGTGCGTAACTTAACGCTCAGTGTGTATAAGTAGATTAGCAATTTTGACGGAGACAATTATTAATCATAGCTCTCCATAAAATATGGTGTGACACACAATCAAAAGAGGCCGAGTTGTCTGTAGAAGCAACGATGGTCATCAACTGATACCATTGGTGTAACTCGCGAGTTTTGAAATGTGCATTTATTTGGCCCACGTATCCCATTCCAAGTACTAATTGCCTGCGTTTGCGTAGTTCTGTTCTTCCGTTCCTCATGTCTGAAAATTATAAAATCAGTGACGAATTTTACTAATATTTGAACAGACTTTTTTCTTTAGTGATTGGCTGATACAGATGCTATCATATTTTTTTTTAAAGAGCAGGTTATACCAAATTCAATCCAATTTGCGATCGTATCGTGCTTATTTGCGGCGCAGGAACCAACACTAACTTATTACTTGATGCGCAACACCTAATACATAACTTTATATATATTAATACCGAAAACGAAGAATATGTGACTATTAAGCGTTTCTCCGAATGGTGTTAGCCCATCTGGGACGACAAACTGCTTTCGTGTCACCAGTATAGCCATACGGGTCATACAGACAAAAACAAGATGGCCACTAATAATATGCCAGTTTTGAGCGTATAATTCAGAGTGTCTCATTTCATCACTACTTCCAACACATTAGAATCGTTAGGCATGTGCTATCTTCAGCTGCCACATGGACGGATCCGAACTATTTGTGAAGTTTATGAGACGGAATACAAGATCTTAGTTCCGCAGCAGGTGACGCGAGTTGAGTGGCTTTGGTGTTAGTAGGGTCAATGTACAACATTTTCGTTTGTCGTTAAAGCAAATCACAGATTTTCTCGGTTCTTTCTACATATTGTTCCGGATGCTGTTTTGTAGTTTATCGTATGGCGCTAAATGTAGCCTAGCAGATGTGTATATTTTTTCGGAAAACGAATATTTGACGGGGATACTCAGTCGCATTAAGTAAAATTTAATCGGAATATAATAGCCATAATCAGGCATATCGATTTATTTAACTAGTAGAGCATTTGTAGGGCATTCTCGCGTCGTGGACAGAGTACACACACCGTCTGATTACCAGCATTTTGGTAGATCTGAGTTTAATGCCGTATTATCGTCGCATCTACATAAATTAGATAACTACACACTCATATAATTCCGCCTGTGATGCTAGAATTTTGTGTTTATCAAAACAAACAAGAAAGCTTGGCAACACTTTAAAGATATACTTTTTAATAGTAGCATAATGGTTGATAACTGGCACGTAAACATTCACGACTACAAGAATCAGGTTGCTTTCTCAGATCATGGGCAAACGGGAATTTATTGTTCTTCATTCCGATAAGGCTTTCTTTGCAACACCAAATAACAGAAAGGCATAATCGTATATGGTGGCAAATCACACATTGGAAGGGGTGATTTCTTGAGCAGTTCACTCGCTAGTGAAATTTATAGTTCACAGTGCATGAGCCATTACATGGCATGTGTAACTAGTTGAACTAATCTTGGGCTTAAACGACAAACAAATCAACATAATCATAAAAGAAAACAACGCAACAGCCTTATGTATATAATCAAGAGGAAAATAATAATATTTGAATATAGAAGTAATAGTATTGACAATAATAATATATTTTTAAACTGTTAAAGAAGAGTGCTTTATGACAAGAAAGATATAGTTCAGAACACAGAAATAAGGCAACCCAACCTTTTAACATTATGACCGAATCAACTTTAAGGCAGTGCGATATCAGCTTTACAGCTTCTCTGATTTTCATTGTATTACATCAGACAAACGACGAGATCTCAAACCTATGAAGAAAAGGAAGTTAAGGAGAGGATTGTACTTAAAATCCTGGCATAAATCTTCGATATATATATATATATATATATGTGTGTGTGTGTGTGTGGTCCAGAGTCCATAAAATAAGGATATCTAAAGAAATATCTTTTAGCAGATCACGAGTTATTAGTGACTTATAAACAATTTTAATTGTATCGTTGTTAAGGCCGTAAGCCAATATTAATGTTCATTTAATTAAGCATACTTATGAATTTAATGGTTATTCAGCAATGAAGCACCATTATTTTATACTAACATACCGGTTACTAGCAATAGTAGTCGGGTTTGGTGACCTAATCTTATGTTGTACTCATTTCGTATCCGTAGAGAGCATGGAGATAATAATTTACTTTTGCATCTTTCATCGCGCAATATAAAATTTGCACAATATCTTCTGATTTTGCAGGGTGAATTAATGAAAGAAGCTGCCATGGATGATTCCGTAGTGCGGAGTTTACGAATCCTTAGGCAATATCGTAGCATATTCGTCCTCGAGCAAATAATTTTCTATTTAAAGCTTTAATAAGGGGTCGGTTAGTTTCGATTGTAGAATTTATAGAGCTTTGCTCACAAGTATACACTCCATAGATAAGAAGGAGGAAAACGACTGGTGACGCTATCTCCTTTGTTTAAGAGTAGAGCACAGCTTATGCACACAGTGGACTTACAGCAGCTTTTGCTGGTTCCTGTTTGTCACTTATCTCAATTATATTTTATCTGGTTATTTTTTCATGTGAGGGTCTTTGCTTCGCCTGCTAGTAATTCTTCTACAGTTGGCAAGCTTCAGAATTGCGGTATTACATCGATTTTCTCTAGAGCACCAATATTGCTTAGAGCACTTCACAAGGACATTCGTGCCTAAAACACGGAGAAAACAATTATTCTCTTGTTAAAATGCGAGAATCAACCAGGCCGATGTGTGGTAGAATTTGGCCATCCCATGTTGCAGCAAAAGCTTCGCTTGTTTCCGCCTAGGTTAATGGGTATCGTAAAGGTTAACTAGCAACATCCATTTCTTTTATGAAAAATATTTAGTTGAAAATCTATCAGGTTTGTTATCTGGCATTTTACGACAGGTCGCAACAATATTTATTATGCGAATTTGACGGTAATATAATCGTACTGAGATCGACTACATTATGGAAAACATAGGATAGGTGCATTCTGGGAAGTTCCGCAGGTGCCCTACTGGTTCCGATTTCTTTTAGCTGCAGGTATCGTATTAAATTGTGCTTCACGCAGTCCATGATGCCCTGTACGAATTACTACTCACAAAGTGGAGACACGTGCATTAATTTTTCGGACGTCTTTCTCTTTTGAACAACCTGTAACTGCAGTCGATAATGTGCTAAACGGAATCTCGGGCACTATGCAGAATAAGCTTAAGCACACTTCGCTTTGTCTTCAAACAATACAAAATGGGAACTTGTCTGCTATCTCCACTGAAACCAATGCTCCTCAGCATGTGGTATCCTCTTCGAAAATATTAGCTAGTCAAATTGTTTGTGGGATGCGCTTTTCGTTGAAAAAGGCTTTCGAAAATGGAAACCAAAATATCCTGAGTAAAATTGAAGACAGTTGATTCAAACACCTTGTTGGATACAACAAGTGCCACGTAATTTATCTATTCCCCGTTGCGCAACATGTTTAGTTTTAAACTAAATTGAAATTTGTCGGCCATCCCGTAGTAGCAGGAAAGCGTAAAGGCTTATTCAAATTGTGTACGCAGATCCAACATATTAAATATTACATGATTTAAAAAATTGTTACCACCACCCGCGCAATCAATTATTGTTAAATTGCATTGCCTATATATGTATATGTGGCGAAAGCTGCAAACAGTTAATGTTCATCACTGCATAGAAATTGTGCAGCCGACATTTCCAGTCAAGTTCAATGTATGCGAGACTGCTAGAGGAGAGAGTCGCATATCTAAATTTGTTTTCCATATATATTCAATGCGGTTTGATACTCGATAGTCAGTTTGTCGTCGTACTCTCATGATGATCATGGAAGGTCGAAACGCGTCAGTGCGTTGCGGCTGGCGGTAGTTTTGTTATGCTGTTCGACGACTGGTTAAATAAAATGGGATTGGTATTTACTTCAAGCTCGCAAACTTGATTTAAAAAATTGTTACCATCACCCGCGCAATCAATTATTGCTAAATTATATTAAATAGTCAACTTGCCAGTAGAGTACGGACCCTTTCAGTTTCGGAATTGCAGATCGTGAAGCGCATACAAATTCTTATCAATCCAGCACATATTGTAATCAGTATGATTCACAACGAAGTGATCTCTCGATATTTTTATAGGATTCATTGAGAAATCTGAGTGATAAATTGGCACCGCCGAAATCAATGGTCTGCTTTCATGGATCTACATGAGCTTGTTGCCGCAATTTTATGTTCTGAACTCGTGTCTACTGTGTGCAAGAATACCTATGTTGTTCAACTAAAAAACGTGACACTCGAACTCCTGTAAATTGTCGCGGAATCATATATTTTAAGGACTTATGTTCTTTTTTCAATTTGTTTTTGTGGTTTATTTAATTTTATAAAAGCGAATGTGCATTTTTATGTGAAAATCAGCATGGATATTTTTTTTTATTTCGCCGGTAGTCAATTTAGCTGCAACATTTCTCAGTTCCGATCCCCCAAAATATGTGAATCGTTAATTTTGAACATTCATCAGAATTAGAGTTACGGAATGCGATCCTGTCTCTTGAATGCCAAAAAGATGAGGTCTCTGATGATTTGCTTTCGAGCTTATTTAAGAATGGTAGCGATACAATTTCTCTGGCGTTAACTAACCTATTTCGTATTATAATAAATAATGAGATCGTGTCATTTCAATCTTCATAAAAGGAAATCGTAATTCGTGTGATAACCATCGTGGCAGTAGCTGGACTCCAGTATATCTTGATTTGCTTAGATTATATTACGCCATCATATATCTATGAGTGAATTGCATACTATAGAAGAACAAGATGGATTCCGGTCAGGAAAAGGTTGAACAGATAATAATTTTAACTTAAGGCAGGTTCTTTAACTTCGGCATATATATCATCATCTCAAAATAGCTGGCTTCAGGGTGCATTTAACTCTGGGACCGGAATGTGGTCTGCTAACAAAATTTGTAAATATTATATGCGCTCTACACAAACACATTGGTCGCGTTAAAGGATGCAGGTGTTGAAATTTTCCCTTGCGGTAGATTAGTCGATCTTGACTATGCGGAATTTATTGAATTATTATTCGCCAACTGTGATTTGGGTCAAGCCACCTTGAATAGTTTAGCAGTCGTTCCAACATTTACTAGAAAATAAAGTGCGATGCATTTCACCATCTACTTCTTGTTGTAATATAGCGCCCAGGGCTACATTGTATCTGTCGGCGGCAGTTTCAACGATGCATTTTTCTGAACGGCATGTAGTGCTGTATGTTGCGCAGTCAGATCTTTTAATCGTTCGAACATCACCAGGTCGTTTCCGTCCCAACTCACATTTGAGTTTGGCTTAGGCAACGGAATGAGAGCAAGCGTTCCAGACGTGAAGGGCAAGTTTCGGCTGCTGAAGGAAACTCTGGCCACTGGCGTCTGGGCAGATAGTGCTCATCAGCCTTGGTTGGCAGACTATCTAGGAGAAGGAAAACTCCGAATAAAAACCATCACTAGGAATGGGCGACCTAGTGTTCTTTTACAGTCCACATATAACCATGGCTAGTACAACTTACAATAATTAAATACTGTATCGGCTGTCGCGCAGTATAAAAAGGGTCGCCTTATCTGCTGAGCCGTGCAGGGTGGATAAGCGGAAACAGGCTACTGCATGCATCTCTATCTCCGATTCTGCCTCTTTTCCTTCCCCTTCCTCTTCTCAATCTAACAATAACACTCTTTTAGATACTATAAATATGGTTGGTTTAGATCATAACACTGAGCCCAAACTTGGCCTCTTAGAGTTGATGATCTGAGACGCTTACAGGCATTCGATCATCGTTGTTTGAGAAGTATAGCACATGTTGGTTACCAACAACGAATAACTAACGTTGACAGTAGTAGACGTATTTTTGGATCTGACAATAAGTGCTCGTCGTTAGAAAAACAAATAAGGCTACATCAACTTCTTTGGCTCGGTCACGTTTTGCGTATGCCCTCATTTCGATTGCCCAATAGAGCTCTGTTCTCTCATCCAGCATCAAATTGGCGTAAAAACAAGGTGGGCAGATTTTGACATGACAGAAACAATTGTTCTGAATCACAGTAACAAGAACAGCAAACGGGCAGAATGATTAGACAAGTCAGAAGAAAGAGTTGCCTAAAATATTAGGCTTTATTCATCATATAATGCAGATATACATGCTAAAAGACAAAACAAAACATGTTAGTATACGAACGGTGTGAATATAAATGTGTGTACAAATAAACAATCATATCATTCTCCTCCACTGCGATTTGTAGCGTAGTGTCAGAGTCGGAACAAGACTGTTATAGTAACAATTCAAAGAGGATTGAGAAAACATAGTATTTAAACATTTCCACTTCGTAAGTTATAAGGATGAACACGTTGTTGTTGATTGATAAGGTTTTCGAGATTCTCTGATAGGTCACGAGCATTTGAGTTATCCGTAGATTCACCATTTGCCTTAACATTATCATTATCGGTATCGTCATTATAGGAGGTTTGTTCATCAGCAATAACCGGTTCATTTTCACGGAGTCCCATATTAGTTCCAGCTTCATTCATCAGTGCGTCGGAGCCTTTCGGGGCTAATTGACGGATAGATACTGTATCTTCTCTTCCATCAGAAAAACGAACATGCGCATAGTTAGGATTGCAATGAATTAGTTCAACTTCTTCCACAGAGGGGTCATATTTAGAAATTAGCATTCTTCTTGAGTAAAACTTTGCCAGGAACAGTAAGCCAGGTTGGGAGTGTGGTACCAAAAGTCGACCTTCTATTGTGTCGAAAAAGACGCTCGTGAGGGGTTTCGTTGGTAGATGTGCACAATAATGAACGGATTGAATGTAATGCGTCCAGCAGCACGCATTCCCAGTTTTCAACTGAAAGCCTTTTTGATCTGAGAGCGAGAAGGATCGATTTCCATAAGGTACCATTCATTCTTTCTACCTGTCCATTTCCTTTGGGATTATAAGGAGTCGTTCTACTCGAAGCTATACCTTTTTCCCGAAGAAAATTTTGTACCTCGGTCGACATGAAGGAAGAACCTCTGTCTGAGTGAATGTACGAAGGCATCCCAAACATTGCGAATATTTGACACAGGTGAAGTATGACGGTGTGACTGCTAAGGTCAGGACAAGCAAATGCAAAGGGAAATCGAGAATATTCATCGATGACCGTCAGTAGATAACGATTACGAGTTGATGAAGGAAGAGGTCCTTTAAAATCGATAGATAACCGCTCAAACGGTTGGGTAGCTTTGATTAATTGGCCTTGAATTGCCGAAGGAAATCTGGGCTTGATTTCAGAGCACACCTTACAACTCAAGGTCATTTTTCGAATTTCATCAATAGAATATGGTAAATTACGAGATTTCATGAAGTGGAGCATACGAGAAATTCCAGTAGGACAAAGAGAATCATGTATTTGTTTTAAATCCAGTCCATTTAGAAGCGCACCACAACAGGATCTGCTGCTTTGTTATCTTTTCCGGGTCTATAGACAACATCGAAGCTGTAAGGTGATAATTCCATTTTCCAGCGCAAAATTTTATCGTTCTTCACTCTTCCTCGATTTTGATTGCCAAAAATAAAGGAAACAGATCTTTGATCAGTGACAAGTTTGAAATGATTACCCAAAAGTAAATGCCTCCATTTTCGAATAGCTTCAACCACGGCATAGGCTTCTTTTTCAACAGCTGAGTGATGTTTTTCAGATGGCGTCAACGTCCGAGAGAAAAACGCCACAGGTCTTCCATCTTGGTTCAAAGTGGCAGCAATAGCTACATCCGAAGCATCAGTCTCGACGACAAACGGAATATCACAACGAATAGAAGCTAAAGTTGCTACGGCTAATTCTTTTTTAAGATCATCGAAATTTTGTTTCACAGAGACGGGCAAAGGAAAAGTTCGATTATGAACGAGTGAGTGAATTTTATCGGAGAAGTTGGAGATCCACGGCGAATAATAAGCGAAAAATCCCACAATTCTTTGTTGCGATTGCACATTCGACGGTGGTGGGAGATCTTGTAAAGGCTTTAATCGGTCAGGATCAGGTTTAATTTTTCCATTCGATATTTGAAAACCAAGAAGAGTAATTTCTTTAGCTGCGAAAATGCTCTTTGATTCATTTAAGGTCATTAAGAAATTTGTTGAGATTTGTTTCGTGTTCAAGCGTATCTCTCCCGCAAACTGTCACATTGTCCACATAGACAAATGTATCTGTGAGATGTTCCTGTGCGATTATATGATCCATAGTTCTTTGGAAACATGAGACACCATTCGTCACTCCGAAGGGAATGCGACGGAATTGAAACAAGCGTCCACACGCTTCGAAAGCAGTAAATACCTTTTCATGTTCTTGGATAGGTATCTGGTGGTAAGCGCTTTTGAGATCCAAAGTGCTGAATATATGATATTTTGAAATGGTTTCAGCCATTTGGTCTATTTTCGGCAAAGGATAGACGTCTAAGAGTGTGAATTTGTTGATCGTTTGGCTGTAGTCCACAACCATACGTTTCTTGTGATTCTCATTTGATACCACGAGAAATTGTGCTCTCCACGGGGATGTTGAAGGTTCGATAATACCATCAGAAACTAATCTGTTTATTTCATCCCGGATAAATATTTCATCCATTCGACTGTACCTTCTTGATTTCGTAGCAATATGCCTCCAGTTAGCAGTTAAATGATGGAAAGAAGGCGGGGACGTAACAGATGCAGGTTTCAGTAAACAGACGGTGAATGACGATTTATGACCACCAAAAGAGATATTTACACTTTTATGCAATCCAAGGAAGTCATGACCGAGGAGTACGTCAGTACAAAGATCAGAAAATATAGATAGCTTGATATTTTGATAAACACATGATTTGTATTGAATCGACACAAAACAATGGCCTTTGGTAAGACTCGAAAATGAGCTAGACGCCATGGTTATTGTTTCTTGAGAGGAGTGAATTTTCCAATTATTTTTCAAAACGAAGGCTTCTGAAACATAACTACAGGAACTGCCTGTATCAACGAGAGCAGGACAATTTATGTTATTGACTTCTAGATTTATTACACATTTGGTGAGACAATCAGGAGCAGCAGCTAATACAGTTGCAGATATGGTAGGATGAAGCGTCGAAACCACTGGGCGGTGATTCTTAGAGCGACATACCTTTTGAAAATGTCCTTTGTTTCCACAACTTTTACAGAAGGCGTTTCTGGCCGGACATTTCCATCTTAAATGATAATCGTACCCACAAAAGTCACATTTTTGTTTAACAGCAGCAACAAGATTATCTGTAGATTTATCGGAGGTTGATGAAGGACAGAGTGGCTGAACCGTTGCAGTGTGTGCAGAATTCAAACAGTTTTGATATGATAATGATTGCTTTTCCGCCATTTCGAGACCACGTGCTTGATCAAAAGCCGCTTGAAAATTAAGTGAGTTGTGTTCTAAGAGACGTTGTCTGATTGAATTGGACTGGATTCCATTAATGAAGGCATCGCGCAGAGCATCGTCTCGATTTTCCTCGGCCGTAGTTGGTTTGAAATTGCACTCCCTAGCTAACGATTTCAGAATCTGAACAAATTGATCCAATGTTTGTCCATTTTCTTGTTTAGTAGTCGCGAGTATATGACGAACAAAGACTTCATTTTTCGGTCTGACATAGAGATTCATTAGAGTTTTGATAGCATGATCATATGTATTACAGTCAACGATGTGTTCATATACGTTAGGAGAGACGTAGGAAATAAGAGTGTCTAATTTATCCGGATTCATGGATTCGACTGCTTTTAGGAGGCCACAGAATGTACGATACCAATGATTCCATTGTTTTGCTGCATCTGGTGCACTAGGTTCAACATCAAATCTTTCTGGTCTGAGTAGGCGTTCCATGATTGGGTTATATGATGAATAAATTGTTCTGAATCACAGTAACAAGCACAGCAAACGGGCAGAATGAGTCGACAAGTCAGAAGAAAGAGTTGCCTAAAATATTAGGCTTTATTCATCATATAATGCAGATATACATGCTAAAAGACAAAACAAAACATGTTAGTATACGAACGGTCTGAATATAAATGTGTGTACAAATAAACAATCATATCAACAATTAAAGTCAATTACATCCAAATTGGGTAGTATAGGACCCACTCGTCTACCGGGATGGGGTCCTCGTGCGCATCACAGTTCTTGGTTAGAAACCCTTAGCGATATGGCATCGAATCGAGTTCAGTGAAGATCTTGTTGCAGATGTCTAGTACAATCATCTTCGTAACTTTCTTTTCTAAGTAGGGCAAAGTTAGCTGCGAGGTTTGGTTTGTTTATGACGTGATACAGTGAAATCCGCAAGGAAGCTGTATTGCTGATGTCGCCTTGCCCGAATGCTAACTTGGCCATAATGGTGTTGTAGAGAGGTTTTAGTTTGCCTCATTTCTGTGAGTTATCCTGATAAATTTACTCATAGTAGCAAGGTATTCCTTCTCTCTCTTTCTCGTAAATCTGAATAATAATTTGTCTAAATTCACTTATATACTTTTTTCACTCCTTATGGTTATATGGCAGTGAAACATTAGTCACTTGACTTTTGTGTGGCTGGACATGATGACGCTTCATCATTCGGTATGACATTCACATCCTCTAAATGTCAAATACCTATAAATCATCATTCTCAGCAATACTGAAGTCATTAGTAGCAAATACTTCACTTTTATATATCCATGAAAAAAATGACAAAAGAAGTATAAGAAAAAAATAATAGATGTGATTGCATTCTGTATCTCTATCTCTGATGAATATTCGAAATTTAAATTCATGACTGTCGATTACAGCATTCTTTCGGGCATCGGGAATGACGAAGGTGTCCAAGAAAATTGATCCTTAAAGTGTTAAGCCCACTTATCAACACGATTTGTTTTATCCGTTACTGGATAGTTGTTGCTAACATTTATAGTTTCGCTAAATTTTCATTTTTTCTGACAAATTGCGCGAAACGGTTGGAACAAACATCGGCTATTACTTGATGAAAATGCTTCTATCATCTCGTCGGCATTTCTGTTGGAATTTGATTCAAGATCAAATTTAAGACTGCGCTTAAATTGGCGCTTTAAAACTCTACAAGTATTATAAGAAGCTGAGCTAGCTAGAATTTTGTTTAATGTTTACGTAGTGCGGGCTTCAAACAAAAATATGAAAATATCCTAAAAGTTTACTATGAACTAATGCTGGTTTCACTATGTATAATGCAGGTGCTGATGTGGCATTTTAGGCTTCCTATGACGTAGTCATCTTTTTCTGCAAAATCTTTGGAGATTCTCGAAACTAAGCAACAAATTCTAGCTATATATTCTTTGAATAATTTCGCAGTGCGAGATTCATATGTTGAATCTCCGCGATTTTCGTTGGCGGATTTTTCCGCTTTGCACTACCAGTTTCGCAAAGATCCGATTGATCCCCTTTTCCAATTACGCATCTATTTTGTCTTCTTTTTGGCTGGGTGCGCATTCGTCCCTTTCTTCCGAAGGCTTCAACATCGTTCATTCTAACCACTATAAATGAGGTACGATCTAATCTTCGTTATGAGATTATGTATACCGGGAATATAAGGTAGCTGCAATTGTACTAAGAAATGGGTTGGTCTGTCATTTGTAGTATATATATATATATATATATATATATATATATATATATATATATATATATATATATATATATATAGTTGTGTAGCTCCATGCATATGTATATATAGCGTTTCGTTACTGAGACAAATTTAAAAAAAACCATTGGTGATTCAAAAATTAAAGTATAAATTGAACTGTTTCGTAACGAGGTTAACACATTTGCTTAAATCTGCTATTGTGAGTATTGTACTGTGTATGCGATTAGAGGCCTGATGATGATATTGGAGATGACATATCGACACGTCGCCAGTCAACGAAGATTGGATCGTAACTCATTTCCAGTGGTTAGTATGAACCATGTGGAAGCCTTCAGAAGAAAGGGACGAATGCGCACCCAGCCAAAAGGAAGACAAAATAGATTCGTAACTGGAAATGGGAATCAATCGGATCTTTGCGAAACTGGTAGTGCAAAGCGGAAAAGATCCGCCAACGCAAATCGCGGAGATTCAACATATGAATCTCGCACTGCGAAATTATTCAAAGAATATATAACTAGAATTTGGTGCCTAGTTTCGAGAATCTCCAAAGATTTTGCAGAAACCAAATGACCACGTCAAAGGAAGCCTAAAATGCCACATCAGTACCTGAATTGTACATAATGGAACCAATCTTAGTTCATAGTAAACTTTTTTTCATATATTTGTTAGAAAGACGGTTGTTTGAGATTATTTACATTTATTTGAGGTTTAGTCTTCTTTATTTTTCCGGATAACTTGAGGGCCAAAATCCAACGGTCCGTGACGTCTTCAGTGATAAAAACGAACGTCACTTCTGAGTGCAACTATGCCTTCTATAACTAATTTCTACATGATTTATTTGAGTTCACCGTTGTCCGGGGGTTGGAGGAATTCGAAATGAAAGTCGGCACTCGGGGAAAAACATTCGTACGCGTAACAGCCGGCAAATGCAACAGTTGGTTTATTTCTTAATCCACCGGTATAGGAATAAATAGATATCTGACGTCACTTTGCAGTACAACAAGAAAGACTCCTACATGCAAATTGAGAAATACGCATATACACTTATTAATCAGTCCAAACAAGAAATATAAGTAAAACCGAGTTAGACTAATTGGCATCCATATAATATAATGGAAATACAGAATTTATATAAAAGCATGATTATAAAGTGGTTTGTAGCTATCTGGTGCTCGCGAATTTTATTTCAGCAATTGTTATAATACACTTCAATTTGATTCCACTTCTCCCTGTAGCTTGGCGTATGTCTTGTAAGGATAGATTGGAGTTGTTTATTTGGATCTTTTGTTTAAATTTGATGTCAAATAGGCTGCATCTGACGGATAGACTAACAATATATAAGATTTTTTATAACTGATTGTTGTGTGTGGTGTGTAGCAGGGTGGCAAATTACATCGTGGCAAAATTCAGTATTGTGCTTGACGAGTTCCCAATAAGAAGGAAGCCCGTTTACCGAATGAATTACCTTTGCTAATTTAAACATCGCATTGTTTATATCGACAAAACTCGCATCCTTGATTTAGGTAGCTACTAACGACCTTTTCAATCGATGATTATTTATCATAATAACAAATTTGCTTCTTCCTAGTCATCTTCATTACATTTCACAATTAATAAAACTTGAATGAAATGAGGGCTGTTCTGAAGTATATAATGACACGAAAACTATTTGTGCTGATTTTAACATAAAAGTGCGCAAAAGGTTTTACAAAATTAAATAAACCGCCAACATTAATTGTTGCCACAAAAATTTACGCGGGTTCTAGTGTCACATTTTTTTGGCAACAGGAATTTTTCCACGCAGTAGGTACGAATTCCTCTCTTCCACTTGCGGGAAGAAATCCATGCGAATCCATAAATCTCCATTCCTCCGAACTTGTGAAATTTTAAAAGCTGGCCATCGATTTCAGAGGATTTTGGATTACAATTACGTTTGTGCCAATTTATCAAAGTATGATTTTGTATTCATCTCATGATAAACTAGAGATCATTTCGATATATACAACATTGTTTGCAGTATGTGGAGGATTGAGAAGTTTTTTATGTGCTTCACGAGCTGAAGGTCTGAAACGGGAAGAATTCATACTCTACAAGCAACGCTAAACCGATTTGTAATCCACATTCGCTGTGTGGCTTACAACAAAGTCCATGTGAAACCTACAGGATGGTAGACGGTATCTTTTTAATTTGGAAGGTGACACATGTTAAAAAGCTTTAGTTTCAGCTGAGATGGCAAAAAAATCCTCATTTATTATCGTTGGAAGACAACCCGATGATTTCTTGCAACAAAAGCAAAATATTAGACAAATTCTGGCCACAGGTTTATATACAGTATATTCTTTAGTCTATGTAAATTTAGTGGAAAAGTGACATTGGGATTACAGCTTATTTGCATTTTAACTATTAAGTTTAACAATATCTAATTACCAGGTTTTGATTTTTATATCGTGTTTACTCCTCTGGCACATGTATATTTAAAAAAAATATTTTGTCACTGGGAACACAACTCATAACAGAATTAAATAAAACATTCATTTGCAGTCATTTAAATCAGTATATTTTTGCTATTTATACCAAATCGTTGGCCTGTATCCCTGGACACTTATTGTCACTCTGATTTCCCTTGTCAATTTTAACAGAAACGTTATCCTGGAGCTTGTACTTACAGGGTATAGCTAAGCCCCTCTTGGAAAACAAATTATTATTTTCACGCTATATCCTTTATGTTCTTAGAAATTTTTAGCAAGGTTATTGGCAGCGGTACAGCCTAAGTGTCAATGTATCATTCCCGCCATCATCTAGGTAGTAGAGTCTGCAGATTTTCTAGTCAATTGATCCAGTGTCAATTATGTTGCTGCAGTCTGTCCCGGACCGCTCTGTGCGGAAGATTCTGTTCTTCGATTTATCATATTTGTTTCTTGATTGGATTGTAATTCAACAAATCTTTTACTGTTATAAAAAACTTTAGCATTATCACTTATTAAATTGTTAGCTTACGATAATGGCAGAAACTTCGAAGGAAGGAGGTTCTAGACATTCTGCAGTCGACGAAGAATTGCCGGGCGTAACACGTTTACGATCAAGCCTTACTAAATCAGATGATCGTAGCATAAAAAAAGATACTCCCTCAAATAAAGAAATTAAAAAGGTATGTCGCTTATAAATGACGATTTTATTTGGTGTTTGACTTGATTAATTTATTATTTGGCTTTCTAATATAAATTTTTGTTTAACTGACTACTGATAAATGTTTTGTTTTTAGATGGATTCTTTTAGTTGAATAGCTGTTGCTAAATTCTCTGATTCTGTTTTGATTTAACTTGTTCGCATATGCATCTCATGTGTGCTTGCTGTAATCGAGTTATCTTGAATAATAATATAAATTTTGGATGAACTAGATTGAAGTTTACAGATGACTTTAAGAACATTTGAGAGTTTCAGCGATGCTTTGTGTGACTTGTTTTTGGTATATTATTAAACTGAATTATTCTATTAAATTTGAGATGTTTTCGGCTATGATTTGTGTGTCTGTGCCGTTTTTGTAGACAAATATCCTTAGTATCTTTTTGTTAATTAGTATAACAAAATTTCTTCTCGATTTAGAGCGCGCTTTCTGAAGCTGTCGTATCTTCTGTACCACACCATGGTTAGGAATACAATTTAAATAGTTTGTTATATTTATAAGTGATTATTACTTTTTGTTTGTGTTGGATGTCATTGAAATTGTAATCATAATTTATTTGTGTATTCGCTTAAAATATTAGTTCAAATAGGACCAGAAGGAAAATCCGAAGTAATTATGAACGAAAAGTATAATATCATGTGTACATTCGTTTCGTGCTTACTCAATTAGACAGTAAAATATCTTATAAGAAAGTGTACACCTATATTAATGGAGATAACTTCTTATAGTCTTCGACATTGTGACTTATAGCCATCTCACTATGTATAATATATACTGAGCCTGTAAATTATACCAACATTAAGTCTGTTCAGTCAGTACCTGATACTAACATTATGGTTGCAAAGTCGTACGTGGTACCAACACAATGGATTTTAAGATATGCTAACTTTAACTAAAATTGAGAAATACAACTATATTTGAACGAATGTTACTCCAGTAAATTCATAAACTCTAGCCTTGATCGCTATCATGTAATCACTTCGCGTTTATCATGACATCATTTAATTATATATATAGCAGTTAAATACTGTTGGTTGCGGAGAAATTATATATATGCGATTGTGTATTAGGTGTTAAGCTCTCTGCTTCAATAGGACAAAAAGGATAAACCAAAGTCGCTATGTCGAAGACTTTGAATAAAGTTAGCTCCTCTACTGCTTGTATGCACATTTATTTAAGAAATTGTACTGCCCAATTGTCCTACATTGCCCACCTATATATTGGATATTGGGCGTAATACCGGAGTCTACTGATGAGTCGCCGTTAAGCACGATTATACCTTCCGTTCATACTGCCTTTGCATTTATACAAAAGTTCTCCGCGGAAAACAATATCTAATTTTCATAATTACCAGTATCTTTAGATATCTGTTCGAGATATTCACTATTTACTTTGTGCTAGTTATTGTATTATACAGCCGTTTTTATCATGTGTTGGATGGCTTAAGAGTAAGCTTTCCGGAAGATGGCGACAAGTATCAACTGCCCACTGCCGTTGAGAATTAATATTTTATTTAATACTTGATTCATTTGGAATAAACGTGATCATTTTCATTTAATTTATCTACAATTTTAATTTAAAACAATAAAATGTTTTGGATTTGACCGCATTTATCTTGTGCGGGACAAGATTTTCCATTATTAGTGGAAAATCTTGATCCAACGTCATTTTCAGACAAGCAGCTGATGGAAGGCTTAAAAAAGAAGGGACAAGTGAGAACCCATCAATCGAGGCCAAAAATTACATCACCTGAAAATGATGAAAATTCAAGATTTTACAGACCTAAGAGTGCTATCAATTGTCCCGCACAAGAAAAATGCGGTCAAATCCACAACAGGAAGGACAGCACTGCGCGACGAGATTCATCTTTTAAAAATCAAATATTTTGAAATTATTGACAAATGTTTCCCAAAAATGTATACTTTCCTTGGTTGTCCATTAATTTATTTCATGGGCATGAAATTGAGATACGTCGAGCACCAATCATCCTGACAAATTTCTATTTCTATTCTTCTTTTATGTCTTCATCGATATTTTATTGTTGACCGGGAGACCTATTGCACTGTAGGTTGTATCTTTCATCTTTCATCTGCTTAAAAGACTCAATAAAACGAGAGGAAAATACAAAACAGAATTGCTAATATTTAGCATTGTTGTTACGGTTAAGTGGGGCACAATGTTTAACTAATTTAAAAAAAGTTGAAATACTTGATCTGGCGTGTAGAGTTTTTCAGCAGTCTACTTAAAATTGTGAATGGGTTGCACAGTTATATGAAAGTAACTTATGGCTGTCCATGACGAAGTATCTAGTGCTGGATAAGTCAAGCAGAACTGTATCTGTATTCTTTTATTTGCAGCACATGACGGGATTACAACGTATTTATTTCAAATTACATGCCTGAGGAGAAGAAGGAATAGCATGTATTATATTTGAAAAAGACATCAATTGACTTCCGTACTTATTTACGGTATTTCAAACACTTCATTAATATGCCTATGCAAACAAAGAGAAGTGTGCACACACACACAAGTACAATTAACCAGTTTATAATCAAATTATGCTCGAACTTCTTTTGCTAATTTTGTTAAAGATTGAAAATGTTGCACAGAACAGCCTCCATTTCGCGTAGCTCGTTTTCTTTTTAAAAAAAATATATTTGGAATCCGACAGATTTCGATTGTGAGTTTTATCAACTTTAAATGAAGTAAATTGTTGCGACGCCTGGTATAGCATAACTACCTGATCTGTGTTACGACTAACACAAGGATTGGGTCTCTATTGACGTCACCTAGATGGTATTATTTCAATTGTAGCTAATCTCGTGGCAAATCTGTCAACGATAAGTCAACTTGATATGCCAAACCGTTACTTGAACATGTAAATTCCAACCAAAGGACCACTTAGCAATGACGTAGCTAAAGAAATCGTTAAAACGATAAAACTGATTTCAGATAGGGATAAGGTAAATTTTGAACTCGACGTTGATTCAATGATTTAAGCCACCAAGATAAGAATTATATGGCCAATTATGAAATTCAACGTTTCAAACAGAAGTTAATATGTTTAAGAGCAGAAAGAAGAGGAGGCACAGTTCTGATGAGTGAATCCGAAGATTGAATCCCGTTAGCGAATACGAATTGTAGTAACATTTTAACGAAACACTTTTGATTTATGAACTGTAAAATGTTTATTATGAATGGAATGGATTGAAGAAACATCTGTTTTGTAAAAATAATTATTCCTGTTTTAGCGCCCAAAACGCTTGGCAAAAATCCTGGCTGTTTGCAGTTTTTGTCTAGGAGATGAAGCAGAAAATCGTCGTTCGGGTCTGCCGGAAGAGATGGTCGCTTGTTGGAATTGTGGTCGATCAGGTAAGAAAGATCAGCCAGTGTCAATTTACGTTTAGCAGGTTCATATTGCTGATCTCAATAATGACGAATCTATGGTACATTAAATAAACGACCTTTTTATGCTATACGGACGTGCGGGTGTTCTGGTGCTTCTCATTGCTAGTCTTTTGTTGTCAACCGTGGACTTTATCGTATCTCGAAGTCTTGCGACCTGCTTTAGGGGCATAGGCTACCAACACAACAATCGAATTTTTGTTCTTTTGAATGACAATAGTAATTTGTTTAGTCGAAAGACCGTAATAACCATACGTAATTTCACTTTGTAATCATTAACCCATTCATTTCGAAATTCATTTATTGATATTAACACTTGCAATCTTCCACTGTTGTTAATCAATCTATTATACGATTAGCCTTTTCTTGAGGAGTGGCCTATTTAGCATCGCTTAAGACCTAAAATTCTAACAAGCCACCCACGTCATTGTAGAACTGACACTGTTCCACCTGGGGAAGTTATATTGAACTGAAGTTTAACTATAGGAGTTTTCTGTATAAACTGAGTATAGCATAATGTAAGATGGTTATTCGATTAGTGGGACGGTTTAAATTTTACTTGAAACTGATTACGTAATTACCTCAGTTTGCCGCGACCGTTAGTTCCGGAGTATATGTATAATCAGTTGCGCTACATTTGCCATACATTGAACGAAATTCTATGCTATGTGTATATTAACATATATAATCCGAATCCTGCCATTGAACTTGAATCAAATTTCTAAATTCTATATACAAATATTGCATGAGAGAGCAATAAAAATTCATCAATCCGATTTATGTTGTCCTTATGGAGTACTCATAAATTTGTTAGCTGCCAGAAATTGAATCAGGGTGTATTTGGCTCAATGCTATGCAACTAGTTTTTTACATAAATAAGATTTAAAAGAAACATGTTGCGCGACAGGAAATAAACAATTTACCTGATTTTCGGATTGCGTACCGAAATATTTGAATCCACTGTCATCATGATTTTTGCAGATATTTCGGGTTCCAATTACGGAACCCTTTTTTAATGCCAAACACATCACACACTTAGTTGACAATCAATATGTCAAGTGGAAATATTAATTTAAACCGCCTCATTTATAATTGATTTTAGATCTCTTAAGCATAACGTTTTTTTATAAAAATGTTAGGAAAGTTAAACGAACATTGGTTGCGCGGGTGGTGATAACAATTATTATAATCAAGGTTGCGGTCTTGATATAAACACCTGACCCATTAATTACTTACATATGTCAGTATAAACTAAGAATTGTATAGTGTAGAAAAGGCAATTCATCCAGTAGACCGGTTTCGTCCTTATTGGGAACTCATCAAGAACTGGCCAGAATTTGCCGCGGACAGGATACGAACCTGGGCACGTCTGCTTCGGAATCTGGTGCTCTAACCACTGAGATATCCTGCCGCACACCACCCGCGCAACCAATGTTCGTTTAATTATATAAATGTTCATTTCAATACCACTTCCCAATGTAATGTGGTGTCTGTTCAGTAATGACAGATTGGGCATGGTTAGTTGGAACTTTGGGTCTAAATGGATGCCATATGAGCTCCACCTAAAGGAAAAATTGACTAACCAAGTTACATTAGTTAGTATATAACTGAAAATTGTGTGTAGTGTAGTGTGCGGCAGGATAGCTCAGTGGTTAGAGCACCAGATTCCGAAGCAGATGAATTGCCTTTTCTACACTATATACAATTCTTAGTTTATACTGACATAAGTAAGTAATTAATGGGTCAGGTGTTTATATCAAGACCGCAACCTTGATTATAATAATTGTTATCACCACCCGCGCAACCAATGTTCGTTTAACTTTCCTAACATTTTTATAAAAAAACGTTATGCTTAAGAGATCTAAAATCAAGTATAAATGAGGCGGTTTAAATTAATATTTCCACTTGACATATTGATTGTCAACTAAGTGTGTGATGTGTTTGGCATTGAAAAAGGGTTCCGTAATTGGAACCCGAAATATCTGCAAAAATCATGATGACAGTGGATTCAAATATTTCGGTACGCAATCCGAAAATCAGGTAGTTTTTTACATTTCGAACATTTCATGCAATTTTCAATTATTCACTAAATTACGGTATTTGTTAAATCTTTTACAGTTTTACAGCCTCGTAGCTATAACTCCACGAGAGCAAGGACGCTTTTAATTCTACTTGAGCTCCTTACTTACGAGAAGTTCAGACATGAATGCTCATGTTGGGCTCTTAAGTAAAACAGAATTTCATGTATGTTAAGACACTTTAAGCTCAACGCGTAACCATAATTGTGAGAGAGTTGGATAGCTGCGCGGAACATAAATTATACTTAAATGGTATAAACTTCAGACGTAGTGTAATACGTTACGCTACATGGCATCCTTCAGCTACCCGACAACGGTAGACTCAAATAGATCATGTATCAATTATTTACAGAATGCGTGGTTGCATCCAAGATTGTCGATTGTTTTTGAACACTTATGTCGACTCGAACAATAAACTTATCCATTATAGATTTGCACTAAAATTTTCAGGAAAACTAAATAAAAATAAGCCTTTAATAGATGTAGGCAAACCCGAAAAACCGTCTTTCCAACAAAACTGTGAAGATATTCTCAAATCAGAGCTAACCGGTCTCGATGGCGAAAATTTGAATTTTCTTTCGAACAAAATCAGTTCTACTGTGCACATTACAGGTTCTACTATGTATGGCATTGATTATCAATAAAATCCATGGCGATACTCGAAACGAGGCGCCAAATTATAGCCGGTTCGAAAGATGTATGTTGTCGATTTAATGGGAACGTCCATAAAAAAGGTGGATGATGTAGCGATGGGGAGCCCTCTATATCCAGTGTTAAATGAGATTTTCCTAGGTCATCTTGAGAGCACATTATTAAAGAGTGACATAAGTAAATGTGCCAATACAGACAGTATGTTTATGAAAAACAGTTCACAATCACATACGCTGCTTCGACGTTTCAATAATGCGCATATAAATGTCATTTTCACATTAGCGCATGAGAAAGACGATTGTCTCTTTCTTAGATGTACGCTTAAGAAAGATACCAATGCTAAATTAAATAGAACTATTTACCAAAAAAACCAACCTGGGCTGCTTAGTATTTTCATTATTGCAGTTAAGTGCATTTTCTATATGAATTATGAACAGTTCGCGACTGTTTTCCAAGAATTGACAGATTGGCTGGTCCAGACTCAAAAGGTGACGCATATAATAATGCAAAAAAATATTTAATTTTTAACGACTATACTGGGCAATTGATTGAGTGAATTTTTAAAATAAAAATAAATAAATAAACAGACATACATATGACCAGAAAGAATGTAATTAACATAAACATCCCGTTTATGAGGGATGCAGCTTCTCGCACATCACATAAGAGAGTTGACGCAGCATTAACAAATATATTTACTACAGATAAACTACAAATGTCATACAAGGAAGCACATTTTCCTTAACCAGTATTTAAAGAGTAGCAACCGCTCGCAAGTTGTCGATAAACTTACTTTGGCCAATCGACCAGACGACTAATCGGTAGAATGAAAGATCAATGAAACTTGAACGCCTTTTTAATCAAATGGTGAATACACGTCTGCGATTGAACAAAATGTCGTTGAAATCTCAAACATAAGTTCTCCAGGAGTGGAATTTGAGATAATTACGACACCCAATTACAGAAATGAGTTGACCGCATGAAACTTTGTGGATGAAAAAATCAAAACTTGATTTATGCAAGTGGAAAAAGCATGTTCGGGTATCGAGCCTGAATTGATACACGCAATAGATTGAATTTTCCATTTATTCCACACTGTCTGCACATAAAAAAAATTCCGTTTTGCGTGCATTTGTAGATATTTAAAAAGAAAATTTGAAAAATTTATTGGATTTGATAAAGTTCCTTTTTCAATTTTGACATAGAAAGGGCAATATGAATTTTGTTAAACTCGCATTCCAAAAAGGAAACTGCATACGCCTCAGATGCTTATTTGCACTGTAACGTCTAGTTTTCGTTATTGAATTTGTATGTTAACTTTTAGGCCATCCGACATGTCTACAAATGTCAACCGAATTGGCTGTATGCGTCAAGCGACTTCGCTGGCATTGTATTGAGTGTAAGCGGTGTTGTCTGTGCATCATCGCTGGTACAAGTGAGCCTGGCTCTGCTGCCGTACCTCTCAGTTCGTTTATTTCGGATGAAAGGCTTTGCAACGTTGAAATTGATCATTCTAGTGGCGTTCCAGATGATCTGTTGCTTTGCGATTCCTGTGATCGAGCATTTCATTTGGCGTGTGTACAACCAGGTGTATCTGCTTTACCTGAGGGTAAGCGATATTGTATTTAGTTGCCTGTGCTAGATTTTTGTATTCAATATATTGGGGCCGTTATGGAATTGGAAGCAATGTTTGTAGATGTGCGCTCTTAATACCTTTGTATTGGATCTATGGTAGTAAATCGAGACACGCGTAGAATCGAAAAATTCGGGCCAGTACTGGTGAGGGCTGTTGTTTTTTGTTTGTCTTCTTCCTTTTCAAGTGAATTGACCAATTTGACTGCACAAATCGAATATTTTTTATTGAATATCGAATACTCGCGCAATGATCTTCAGCCTGCGTTCATGCGACAGAATGGACAGGCTCATTTCCTTCACTCCATCACTCAAATAGCAGCTAAGTAACCTCGTCCGTTATTCACATAATAACGTGAATTTTACTTGAATCCTGAGAATTTAGCGTCATTAAGTGCCTTATCTGTGAATGTAAAGGAAAAAACTGCTCTCATACTAATACGGCAACGAAGCATTGTTTTTTTAATGTTGATGAATTGTTAATTTTTCAGTTTTACTTTTGATTTAACTTTAGCTTGTGTAAGGCCTTGAATATCCTATTTATTTTTTTCTCAAGCTTGCAATCTTGGTTGAAATAATTGAATGTCTGTTTAGTTAAGACTTAAGAGCTGAATGAAATTAAAGGAAATCATTATCGAATGTATCATGGCTAGTTCTTTATAATAAATTAAGTACGTTGCTGCGGTAGTATTGTTATGTTGTTCAACGACTGATTAAATACAATGGGATTGGTGCTTACTTCATGCTCGCAAACATGATTTAAAGAATTGGCATCAATACCCGCGCAATCAATTATTGTTAAATTGTATTGCCTATATATTTATATGGGGCGAAAGCTGCAAACAGTTTATGATCGCGACTGCATATAAATAGTGCAGTCGACATTTCCAATCAAAGTCAATGTATGCGAGACTGCTAGATGTTAGATCCGCATATCTAACTTTGATTTTCAAATATATTCAATGTGGTTTAATCTTCGAGAGTCAGTTTGCGGTCGTACTATGATGATGATCATGGAAAGTCGAAACGCGTCAGTGCGTTGCAGCTTGCGGTAGTTTTGTTATGTTGTTCGATGACTGGTTAGATACAATGGGATTGATGCTTACTTCAAGCTCGCAAACTTGATTTAAAGAATTGTTACCAGCACCCGCGCAATCAACTATTGTTTTATTAAGTTAGTTGTTAAAAGAGAAAATTGAAAAAAGCAGACGTGTGTAAGATCAGTAACGAGGGTAATCTGCTTACCCATCCTATTTAAGGGGGACGGTGTTTCTCGCACGTAGCAGAAAATAGGTGTAGCAGCTTTAAGGTGCAGTATAATACCACTAACCTACAAGTGTTATATAAGGTAAAAGTTTTACTTTTCCCAGCAATTGAAGCTAAATAGCCATTAATTCCGATTTCAAATATTATTTATCAATTTACGTAAGCCGATTAACCAGACGATTAGTTACAGGAGTGAAAGAACATCATCAACATTATCATGCCCAGCCATATAAAAGTCAAAAGTGACTTTCACTGTCATATAACCATATGGAGTGAAAAAAAATATAATGAAAACAGAAATAATATTTTAGACAAATTATTAGTGATATTTACAGAAGAGAGGCTGAGAGAGAGAGAGAGAAAAAAATACCTGGTTACTATGAATAAATTTGTCAGAATAACTCACAAAAAGGAGGCAAACTGAACCTCTCCACGGCACCATTATGGCCAAGTTAGCATTCGGGCAAGGCAACTTCACCAATACAGCTTCCTTGCGGCTTACACTGCGTTACGTCATAAACAAACCAAATCCCGTAGCTAACTTTGCCCTACTAAGAAAAGAATGTTACGAAGATGGTTCTACTAGACATCCGCAACAAGATCGCCACTGAGCTCGATTCAATGCCATATCGCTAAGGGTTTCTAACCAAGAACTGTTATGTGAGTTTTAGTTCACTGCAATTTAAAAGCCTGTGTCAAATCAAATTGTAAATATATGCCTGTAACACGAGAAATGCGTTAGAAACATATTATGCGCCATGTATAGACAAACTGAAGCCTGATTTATGCAAGCAATAGAAACATGCTCTAGCATTAAATTTTAACTGCAGGTGATGAATGCAAATCATTGTTCGTTCCCCTGTTTCAAAATCTGTTCCCATTTTCGTATTCTATTTTTTGACTTTCTATCTCTCTCTCTCTCTATATATATATATATATATATATATATATATATATATATATATATATATTCTGATCAAATTTAAATCCATCTTTGCACATAGGAATGGTACTATGAATTTTTGATAATTGTTATTCCTCAGAACAAAAGACGTATACCATACTTTATTATTAATCAATGTTATTAGTTGCCAAAACATCCTCTGATCAATAACAAAATCATTTGTGAATTACTACCCATCAGGTTTTCTATCGAACTGTTAAATGTATGCCGTGATGATATTCTAGCTTATTAATTAAAGGAAGAAACGATGATTGTAAGTTTGTATTAGGTTTTGCGAACCTAGTAAAAAATTAGTTCAGTTGTGACCAGAAGGATAAACCAAAGGCAGCATGAAAGGAAAATATAACCTTCATGCACATTCGTTTCGTGCTTACTGGCGACTCATCAGTAGGAGCCGGTATTACACCAATTAACAACCATATATTTTGGTCAAGAATGTTGGATAGTAGGACGTATAACCGTCTCCTACTGATGAGTTGCCAGTAAGCACGAAACGAATGTGCGTGAGATTATACTTTCCGTTCATGCTGCCTTTGGTTTATCCTTCTGGTCACAACTGAATTAATTTGTTACTAGGTTCGCAACACCTAATACATACTTGCATATATATTAGTTCTTCGGAACAAACAGTATTTAACAGAAACGATGATTATTTTCATATTTGTGTTTTTGGGTTTTTTAAAGTATTATGGATGACTCTAATTTAATTTGTATGCTTTTGACGAAGTAAAACGCTTATACACATCATTACTAAGGTTATTAACCGACAAATTCGATTAATAACCATGTGGGTTAGCACAACTTTAATCTTTCTGTGCTTCATTTTACGACACCTATTTAGGTGAAAATCCCATAACGTATATACTAACCTTGTGAAACTGGACTTGCTCGCCCCCTACACTTCTATGGAGTGCGTATTCTTTAATGCGATTTTTTTATCGTTTAACATTTACCCCCTTATTTTAAACTTATGCTATTTGATAGTTGAGCCACAGACAAGTTTCCAGGTAACTAGCAGAGGACGGTTACTAGTCTTCTCGACAGCTTTTCTCCAAGCATTGTTGGTACTAAAATACGGAAGTCTTTTATTTTCGGTTATATTTTTGCACGTATCTTGCTAGTTTAACCAGTTAGCTTATGTTGTGTTCTGTTATCTTGTCTCATTTTCCCAGGTACGTGGCAGTGCCCCGTATGCGTTCCTCCACCAAGCGCGGCTCTTCAAACATTTTTACCTTCAATTTTTCGTGACAAGCAGGCGATTCTCAACAGAACAAGCGACGTCTTAGACACTACGGAGACAAAGATAACCTTAGCTCAACTGCTCGATTATATTTCGGCGTCAGATCAGCTCACAAATGACGAAATCAATCATATCCGCGAGGCTTTGTCTGCACGACCAATTAAAAAGGATCAGGTATATTTTTGAAAACTTTTTGGTGAAGTATTTGAACAAAAAACTGGTAACCGTCCATTAGCTGGTGGTGGCAGGAAGCTTTTAACATAATTTAAGCTTGTAGCTATTTTTTATTGTATGCCAGCTCTAGCTAATTAGAAATGAGCATATTTGGTTATATACGACGCATTCTGCATTCAAAACATTAAAAAAGAGCAGAAAAATTTTTATGCGTGGTGTTTGCGAATAGTTTCTGTACTGACTGTTAAAAATGGAAGTGCTCTAATATGCTATTTAGACGAGTCCTTTTATTTAAACCGCGTTTATTTTCATTAAAATATGTATATAGCAAGCTTTTAAATGGGTTAACAGAGATCGAGATGTGGAATGTGCTTCTGAAACCGGAATTCGAAATTTTCGGATTCAAATTAAAGACAATGGATGCGATCGCCTTGTTGTGCACAACAAGGATAAGGTAAACAAATAAATAAACTCATTTGTTTAACGGAGAATGAATGGCTTGTATATTTCCGCTGCAATGAACGTATTGTTTCGCATTTCAGTTTTTATAAATTAAAAAAATGTCATTTTAAATCTAAAATACAAAGTTCTTATCTGGCAGAGAATAAAATGCTTTTAGATCTCTGTTGAAACGACCAAATATCTGCACGCTTCGTTTTATTTATAATGTAATACGATGGTATTTAATGTGATAAAGAAAATATTGTAATCTGATACAGAATACACGTTTGTCTATATATTTTGTATTGACGAAATAATTGCGTCCTTGGTTTTTTAGAAGTTAACATCACATGGAATTTAGAATGAGTAGGAAAAAGTTATCATCTGGCAGAGAATGAATGTAATTTTGAATGATTGGCTGATTGCGCTCTTAGAAAAGCGAGGAAGCAGGTTCCAGCTTTTTGAGAATGATCTGTCAGTACGTGTTTGTTTTTATTATCGGTTGGTTGAACACTGTTTAATTGAAAGATGATTTAGGCGTCACAGGGAAAGGTTAGGTAGAAAATTACTATAGGGACATATAGATTTTAACGAAATGAATTATGCAAGTGGAAGAGGCATATTAGGGAGCCGAGTCGTACTGCGGGTGGCACAGCTAGATTTGAACTTAAAAGGACACTATTATCATTGAAAAAGACATGTCAGCATTTGCAAACTGATGCTTACATTCACAAGTGTTTGAAATGTAATTGCCAGGTTTTCGTAATCCACTCGGAGATAAGCAAATTCGCATCTAAACACAAGATGCGGTCTATTTAACTCGATAAGCAGTTTATCGCCAAATTGTTAATTTTGTTTGACTTATGTACAGTAACTTGAAATCCTGTCTTTATATATCTTTTATTATCAAATATCAGTAGTAATATTTAAATATTTTTCGTTACGCAATACTTCCTCAGGATCGTGGAAGACAGCGTTTCACGTCAGGTGACACTATAGATTCTTCAAAATTTTCAACTTCTTCAAGATCATCCGCTGGTGATGCTTGTAAACGTCGAAGAAACTCGAAAGGTTAGTATCTAAACGCTAATCAATTCATTATTGTCATTAAGTTGTTCCATTCTTGTTTCTTTTTTCTTACTTTTTGAACAGTTGATTATCTCAAAAATACATTCTGGTTTAGATCTTGATTTATCTACCTCTGATAACGTTGAAATTTTGCAAAATTTCCGAATGGCTTTGACTAGAAATTATTTTGCTCCTTACCGTAAATATTTTCAGTTATTCATAGAATGTAAGGATCAATAAGTTGTTGTTTTTAAAACGTAGGTTTATTTACGCGATGCCTATTTTATTCATTAAAAAAAATTTCTGTTTATTCGGAATATTTGTTATTATATTGCATCATTTGCTTCAACACAGAAGTGTGTTAGTTGCGTCTTATGCGTGTGTGTGTGTGTATATGCGTTTACATTGGTGAATATGTTTGCACTTTGTGTGTATCTGTTATTTAGCTGCTAACACCACCAATACTACTTCTAATACAATTTGTATTACTACATATACTATGTCGAAAACATTATGTGAGCATAGTGTACTGATGCTTCACTGCTATATAACCATGAAATTCGTAGTTATACGTTAGCTGTAAACGCAAAATAAGGACTGGGTTAGTCCTCATTGGTCTGCTTGGTAGGAGAAGCATTAACAGTGCCGAAGTGCCACTGGGATAACCCAGTGTGCCATTGTGGCGCATGAAATTTATGCATTTTTAAGGACAGTGTTAAATGGGCTGGTGCATATATTATCCCACATCCATGTGATGACACGCACACAAGATCTGTTGCGGAACAAACTATCAAAAGTACATTCTACCTGCTGGAGGACGAATCAGTGGAATTGAACAAAGATAGTAGTAGTTCAATTGTTCATTCACGTCTCTATGCTGTCACCAACAGAATATTTTCCAGCTTTCACGGCACGTATATAATTAAACCATCATTAATTGCGCGGATGGTGATAAATATTTATTTGCTAACTTGAGTTAAATATCAATCCCATTTTACCTAATCAGTCGCCTAACATAGCGAAATTACCATCTACCTTCTATGGTCATCATCAGAGCACAACAGCAAACTGACTAGCGAGAATCAAACCGCATGGCATAAAGATAGGCATACAGTATACTTAAATTTGTGCTTAGTGAAATAGACGGATGAATTCACGCGTTTCGTCAGCTCAAAATATTCATATATAACGTTTATGAAGCGTTTAACCAGATGGGCAAAAATGCTCTCTAGAACTAATCTTGCTTTTTTGCCAACGGAATATATGCGTTATAATATTCGATAACAGCAACACTATTACCATCTTCACTAATAACTACTCCAGGGATTATGAAGTGACCTCGGCGAAGAATATATCGGTAATACAGTTCAACTGTGGAAGATAATGAAACATAACTGTCGAACGCTGCAGCTCATTATTAACACGAATATAGGCCTGAGAATAATTTTAACCGTCTTCAAGTAACCGAGCCAATTTATCCCGTATTATATTACGCATGTAGAAATATAAATAACATACAGGTAAGGCAACCCACACCTCCGAACACATCATTATGTCCATATAAGCTATAAAGCAAAGCGACTTGAGCACCAACACTTCCTTGCAGTTTTCACTGTATCGCTTCTTAAAGACCGACCGAATTCTGAAGTTGGTTTATCTGTACTAAGTATTGAAATTTATTATTCTATTATAAATCGGTAGCAAGATTACCACTGCGCTAGGTTCGATGCCACATCGCGAAATGATTCGAACTAAGAACTGTTGTAGGCACGTGGATACAATGCTGGTAGGTGACTTAAACTGTTTCTGCTCTACTGGGAAACATTACCGGGGCAGTTGAATTGATGATGTTTGGCTAACGAGGAGCACTTTTTAGCCACTCAAAAAATACGTCTACGAATGTCAGCTTTGCTTATTTGTAGTTGGTAATCTGTGAGCTGTGCATCTCATACAATGGTTATCAAACGCCTGTAAGTGTTTGAAGTCTTCGGTTCTTAAAACACAAGTTTCCATAATGTATAAAAACTGCACGTGCAAATGCATTGAGAAAGGGTGGAGAAAGCTAATTTTGCTTTTGCAATTCTCATATTGACCTCGTCACTCATTTCTTGAGTAATTAATACAGATACCAAGTTGTGTAAACCTGTGGACTACTTCGAAGTCCTCACCTTTAAACCGCAAATATACACATACGCATAAATACATGCATTCTTTCACGCTTATAGTTATTCATGGATTCGTTAATTAATCCCTCTATTATTTTTTCCCATCAATCCATTCATCATTTTAATCGTTCGCACAATCGTTTATTTATCCATAGATATTTATTCTAAAGTTTATTCATTTCTCCTTTTAGCCTTTCATTCAAACATACATTTATTTAAATATATTACAGTTAAATACTGTTTGTTGCGAAGAGCTAATATATGTGCAAGTATGTATTGCGTTTTATGTGTGTTCTAGCTTGACTTTTGCATGGAGGCTCATGCAGCTCGGTTTCTATTATTTAAGCATGTTTTTACCACTAAAGCTGGTAAACTACTTCTTTAATAATAGTTTCGTGCAAACCTAAGGTGAAATCAGTACATATTTGCCTCTTCCAATTAATCTCTTGATTCATAACTGTAATACAATGAATCCGGAAGTTGTTTTTTCTATGAGTTTGGTCTTAATCCTGATGATGGTACTGGAAATGATGTCGCGAAAAAGTGGGAAAAATTCGTACAATTTTAAAAGAAACAAATTGTGGACAGCTTCAGATTGTTCTGACACGTGAGAACCCATCAATCAATGCCAAAATCGACGTGCACCTGGAAACGTAAAGGAATCAGGATTTACCTACCACCGACTATCAATTGTCCAGTAACAGCAATTTGCAGAATTAAATTCAACGTTGACAGCGATGCGCAAGGCATTTCAACATTTAATCTCTTCCATGTATGGCTTGATTCATGACTGATACAATGAAGCACGAACATGTATTGATGTATTTTTATGTACGATGATAATGGTAAAACTTCTGAAGTAAACAAATAATGCTAATTTTACAAGGTCGTTTGATGAACCCCGCTTGTAATCCTTAAAGTAAATATAATGAAACTCTTGTTGTCATTATTTGTTTACAGTTACGTAAGTGTAAACATTTCATCAAGTTTTAAGCGATCCTTTGGGCATCACCATTTATTAATTTCCAAGCCTACATTTACTTCTCAACGATTTAAAGCGAACTCATTGAAATTGCATCATATTATAGTACGGAAAATTAAGAAGGGTAAATGATCAATTTTTTTGCATATTGAAATACTTATTAAGTTTGAAAAATTTCATAAACATGTCATAAGAGATATAAAATATGTCGTTCTGTAAAAGAGATGTTTTCAGTTATAAATTATATTAATTTGGCGCGATGTCAATGTTGATCGTAAATACTTTGCACACATTCCTAAAATTACACCGAATGCGTTCCTTTTCAAAAAATGAAACTTTGCAAGTAAACTTGAGCGAGGTTGTTTTGTACCGCCACCACTGAAATATTGCGAAGCTAGTTAGTCAATTCCATCTCATATGTGTAGAATTTCGTGGTTAATGAAGAATAAATTCACTAGGATTGAGTGACCAAGTCTACATTTACAGCAAAAACATAACTTTGAATTTACGGTTTCGTATCAGTGTATTGTGCTGGTGTGACGCTGTGTGGTAGTAGTAGTAGTAGTAGTAGTAGTGGTAGTGTAGTAGATTCGCGTAAATATTCGTGTGGATGGATCACGGTTTTATCTTCGTACATCAGTTTGCCGTCGTGCTCTGATGATCATCATGGCGAATCGAAACACGTGAGTACGTGTGACTAACGATAAGTTTACTCTGTTAGTATGTATTAGGTTTTGCGAACCTAGTAGCAAATTAGTTCAGTTGTGACCAGAAGGATAAACCAAAGGCAGCATGAACGGAAAGTATAATCTCATGCACATTCGTTTCGTGCTTACTGGCGACTCATCAGTAGGAGCCGGTATTACGCCCTTTAACCACTATATATTTTGTAGAAGAATGTGGAATAATAGGACGGTACAATCTCCTAGACGAATGTGTAAACCTGTAATAGTGAAGCTAACATAATCTGAAGTCAAAGACAATACGACTTCAATGCTACCTCACACTATATAATATATATGAAGGCCAGAGTGTATGGTAACAGGTGTTCGGAAATTGTTGTAATTCTCAATTTGGGTGAACTTTAGCATAAAGTTATATCCATCAGGTTGGTATCATGTACCGACTCGGAAACCATAGTGTTAGTATCCGGTACTCATCGATTTCAAAAAGGTATCAGTTACTAACACAATAGCCATAGTGTTAGTATCCTTTACAGACTCGGTATATATATTATATAGTGTGAGTTAGCATTGAAGTCGTATTGTCGTTGACTTCAGATTATGTTAGCTTCACTATTACAGGTTTACACATTCGTCTAGGAGATTGTACCGTCCTATTATTCCACATTCTTCTACCAAATATATAGTGGTTAAAGGGCGTAATACCGGCTCCTACTGATGAGTCGCCAGTAAGCACGAAACGAATGTGCATGAGATTATACTTTCCGTTCATGCTGCCTTTGGTTTATCCTTCTGGTCACAACTGAACTAATTTGTTACTAGGTTCGCAAAACCTAATACATACTTGCATATATATTAGCTCTTCGCAACAAACAGTATTTAACTGTAATATATTGAATTGAATGATGTCATGCTTACCGCGAAATGTGATAACTGATATCGATGAAGGCCAGAGTGTATGGTTTAACTGGAGTAACAGGTGTTCGGAAATTGTTGTAATTCTCAATTTGGGTGAACTTTAGCATAAAGTTATATCCATCAGGTTGGTATCATGTACCGACTCGGAAACCATAGTGTTAGTATCCGGTACTCATCGATTTCAAAAAAGGTATCAGTTACTAACACAATAGCCATAGTGTTAGTATCCTTTACAGACTCGGTATATATATTATATAGTGTGAGGTAGCATTGAAGTCGTATTGTCGTTGACTTCAGATTATGTTAGCTTCACTATTACAGGTTTACACATTCGTCTAGGAGATTGTACCGTCCTATTATTCCACATTCTTCTACCAAATATATAGTGGTTAAAGGGCGTAATACCGGCTCCTACTGATGAGTCGCCAGTAAGCACGAAACGAATGTGCATGAGATTATACTTTCCGTTCATGCTGCCTTTGGTTTATCCTTCTGGTCACAACTGAACTAATTTGTTACTAGGTTCGCAAAACCTAATACATACTTGCATATATATTAGTTCTTCGCAATAAACAGTATTTATCTGTAAGTTTACTCTGTTGTATGTCTGGATATATATAGAATGGGATAGGCGTTTATATCAAGCTCATAAACTTTATCTAAATAACTGCTTAACCATCTGTCCTCGGAAAATGCTGAGCAATACTTAAAATGAGGGCGAAACCGTTCTACTGAATGAAGTGTCTTTTCTACATGATGCATACATATAAGGAGATAGGTGTTTTTAAAAAGATCACGACCTTGTTTTTAAACATTTTTTAATCAATCCTTCTTTTATATTCCAATTTGAAACATTCACCGTCCTCGTCATGCTACTTTTATATAAAAGTAGCCAGTTTTTATAATTTAATTTATTACTGTATTTGGACTAAATGATTTGTTTTAATTAAATCGAATTAAATATGTTCTTTTATTCTGAATTACTGTCTTTCTATGACTGCTTATTAATATTGTGGATTTGATCGCATTTTTCGTGTGCAGGACAATAGATAGCACTTCTTAGGTCGGTTAAATCTTGAGTTTTTATCGTTTTCAGTGCTCTGCTTATTGGCTTCGATTGATGGGTTCTCACTTGTCCCTTCATTTTTGACTTTTATAAGCTGATTGACTGAAAATGACGTTGGATCAAGATTTTAAGTCAATCAGCTGATAAAAGGCTCAAAAATGAAGGGACAAGTGAGAACCCATCAATCGAAGCCAATGAGTATAGCAAAGTACAATGGAAAATCTTGATCCAACGTCATCTTCAATCAATCAGCTGATAAAAGTACGGAAGGGACAAGTGAGAACCCATCAATCGAAGCCAATAAGCAGAGCAACTGAAAACGATAAAAATTCAAGATCAATTGCTTATAAATGCTTATAAATATTTCAAAACAATGAAAGTCATATCAATGTTAAATCGTTGTTTGAACGTTGTGATTTCTTATGACATTAACTTTTTCAATTGAAGTATCGTTTAAAGTTTCTGCAAACATGCAGCATTAATATAAAACTGTACAATACCTTACGGCAGATATAATGAGAACTACTGCTAAACTATCCACTTAAGTTAATATTTCTGTCTGAATTAGTTCTAATTGATTCTAAAGCATTGCTTTAAGTGAGAAGATGAATTATAACAATAGTATTGGCTTCAGGTCCAGACACAACAGACATAATGGTTATACCCTTCACAGGTTATATATATATATATATATATATATATATATATATATATATATTATATATAGTTGCGCAAACACGTAATTCACAATTGCCTACATATTAGTTCTACACAACAAACAGAAGCTGTTCTAACAGTTAAAAGTCTATTAGCCAATAGTTGATTGCGCGGGTGATGGTTACAGTTCTTTAAATCAAGTTTGCGAGCTTGAAGTAAGCACCAATCCCAATGTATTTAACCAGTCGTCGAACAACATAAGTGCGTTGCGACTGGCGGTAGTTTTGTTATGTTGTTCGACTACTGGTTAAATACATTGGGATTGGTGCTTACTTCAAGCTCGCAAACTTGTTTTCAAGAATAGAAATTCTGTTGTCCATAGTGACAGGAATTCAACCTATTCTAGCGATAAAAATGTCAAGCGTTTAAGCTTAAACTGTTTTTATATGTTAAATTTCAAAATCATTTGCTGTAGAGAATTTCAAAATCAATATCATGCTACGCATTGCACTATTTCTATGAGACAAGACAGGGACACTAAATTGCTCATTTAGGAACAAATCTCAGGTGTGTATAATGCATAAAATACTTTATTATTTGTTTTAAAACCAATTTCTGAGGCGTATACAACTGATAGGGATTAGCAATACTTGATCACCCGCCAAGTTGTATGCGCTAAATGCTTCTACCTGAGTGTAATACGGTAATATGAAAGTGTGCTTTGATGTTGTATTATGTTTTTTTCAATCGAGATATAAATGGTGACCATATTTTGAAGCTTCATTCGTGTTTCGAGCCTCCAAGAGTTCATGAATTAATATGAATACATGCCCCACTCTGCTTCCGATATTATAAATTGTGATTTTGAAGTGTGTAATTGACTTTATGGGAGGACACTGGATAGTGGACCCTATCGCTTCTGACATGATCCATTCGGCTGTACTACTGGCGCTTCAGTGCAGTTAGATCTGAATGCAAGGCTGAGCATTGTTGAGAGATCAGAATAACACGTCCTTCGCCTAAGCTGAGCAGTACGACTTACGTTTCATTTACACACCGCATACCCATAATGCTCGTCGGTGTGAAGCATTTAATTATTTAGTTGTTATGCTGATAGAAATCAACGAAACGAGAACACAATCACATAAATGCTATAATACATGAGATGCAGAATCACTAAACTTTATGAATAATGCAGCTTCGATAAATTAGAATTCTTGCAATGAACTAATCAACCATCAAATGAAATAGCTTATTTCAACGTAGTTTGATGTGATCCTCTTGTAGATTTAAAGCCGAATCATCTTCCTAACTTGCTTTTCTTAGTAGGACAGAGTTATCTGCGAGGTTTGGTTTTATTTATGATATGATACAGTAAAAACCGCAAGTAGGTTGTTGTTGCCTTACTCTAAAGTTGACTTGACCCCAATTGTGTTGTGTGGAGGCTTATTTTGCCTCACTTTTGTGTGCTATCCAGACAAATATCCGCATATCTTACCGTAGGCCTTCATCAGTTGCATTTCACGAAACAAATTAAATGCAACTGACGAAGTTCTACGGTAAGATAGTCCGAAATATCTTGTCAAAAGAAAATTACTGGAACAATGAAAGCTGCGTTAGTCAAAACGCAGATCAGGTAATTTCAATTAATCCAGATTCGCAACAAAGAAATTCCTTCAAGAAATATCCGCATGGTTACTAGGTGCTGTCTCTTTCTCTCATAAATCTTACTAATGACTAAATTATTATTTTTGCCGTTGCTAAAATTTAAAAAAATATTTCTATGTGCTTATATGAAAACGAGACATTTCTTACTATTGACTTTAGTAGTGCTGTGCAAGTAATGATGATGATCGTGGTGATGATTATGAACTGTTAGAATTTGATGCATGCACATTGTCGTGAGCTGCATCTTTACCTAAGGTGGTCTTGTCTGCTTCTCTGGCTTATTCTTTTGCACACAGGCCTCTCCAATGAGCGAGTTCATGATGAGCTTGACAACAGCCTCTATTAGTTTGTTAGGAGTTGCATCATTTGTGGTTTATTCATGTATCATTCTTGCCGCTTGCTACCGATGAAAGCTGTCATGTTGGTGTTAGCCATCTGTTTAGCTCGTGTAATATAAGTTATTCGCGGATTAGAGATTTTCAGCCTCAAAAATGTACACTCTTTTATGTGTTCATCTATTATTTGACAGGCACATGTGCTACTGATCAGAGTAAAAAGCCGAGTTTAAAAAAACCGAGTGATAAACAGGTGGTCTTAGAAAGCACCGACCATAAGATGCACAAGGAAGATGAGATAGCACCATCATCTCCGAAAGATGGTTCTGCATTATTATCAGAAGCAGAATTTGTTCAGACGACGGATTTGTCTACGCATCTAGGTACATCTCAAGAAAATGTTCAAAGACGTTCTACTCGAAGATGTTCCGCAAACTTAGTGTCTAGTGTGGAAAAAGTGACTGACAACGTGAGTTCACAAATTGTTCGTTTAAATACAAATTCTTTGCAAGTACTTCTTTGTCATTAGTTTAGGTAAAACTTTAGACATCCACTTGTTTAAATCAACATGTATATGTATAGGTTTGCGTATATATGTATAATTGTATATATGTTTGGTTGTATGTATGTATTTAATTATATATAGGCATTTATTTGTATATGTATGCATGTATGGTTAGATGTATGTGTATAGTTATGTATGCGAATATGTACGTACGTATGCATGTATCTGTGTATCTCTATGCGTGCATTGGTGTTATCTATTTTGGCTCTAAAATATTTCTTTGTTATTTCTACTGTTAAAATTTGGTGAGACTTCCTATTCAAATAGTTTGAACTCAATGAACTAAGATAAATAAAATTTAGGAGACTTAACCTATTTATAAAATTGTTTTTCTAATTAACTTTCAAGCTTTTGGAGTTATTGCACATTAATTATTATTATGCTATAATAATTTAAATAAATAATTATAATAATCTTTCGTTAATTTCTATTACAACATTCTCCATAAGCCGACTGGTGTTAATAAAGCTGGATGCAACAATAATTTCATCAAATCAGAAATCTGTATGCAGGAAGGCAACCAAAATCGAGCTACGCCTGTTCGACGTAATTCACAAAAATCATACGATGATGACCTGGACTCAAAACTAGATAAGAATATCCTCAGTACGCATTTGAGTTCGCCAGTTGCTGTTAAAAAGTCTTCTGTGTCCGAGGATACTAGTGCTTTTAAAGAAACCTCGTTTTCAGATGACAAAGGAGTTAAGATGTTGATCAGCACTAACAAATTACCAACTAGAGGGTGTCAACAGACTGATCGACGTCGTTCCAGCAGGGACATGCTGGAGAAAGTATGTGATCAGGCTGATGTGCCTGACCACCAAGTTAGCATGGAACCACGAGCTGGAAAACAGAATCAAAGGAACAGCTTGAACGGTGTTCCTGAGCGTGTTTCCACCGAAATGCACAGAATTGTTGAAGCAGTTAGTGCATGGCGTGATAGCTGTCCTCATAGTCTTGTTGAGAGCACTTCTCAACAGGTAGGCGACTGAGTTAGACAAATTTTGCTCATATTATGCCTTGTTAAGTATTTCGTGCTCGGATTTAGATCAATGTGTTAAATGTAGAAGCATTGACTGTCGACTTAATTACTTGATGATAAATAGATTGCCTACTAACTAGAGTGCCATTTATTTTAGCCTCAGACCAGTGTATCTATCTATAGCTGTTTATTGACGCAGAGCGTCTTGTATATGTTTTCTATAGCAAATCCTATCGATCAAATATGAACGTGTTCCTTAGTACACTATAGTGTACATTTTATGGACAGTCCAATTCTTGCTGTGTGTATTAAGCGGTATATGTGAAGACGGACAGTGCAACAAATATGCGTGCAACAAATATGCGTGCACAAATGTACATAATTTTAGTGTAAATGAATTGAAAAATGAGTTGTTTATTTTACTACATTGGTAGGCTTGGCTTCATATTTGTAGTTAATTAAATGAGGGCGGTCTTGAATATGAGGCCGGGTATTGTGCAAAGGAAAGTGGTCATTGCGATTTATGTTGATGATATCTCCAAATAAGTTAAATGCTCGTGTTTTAAAAAAAATCAAGTTTGCGAGCTTGAAGTAAGCACCAATCCAGTCGTCGAACGACATAACGCAAACCCCTGTATTTAATTATTTACCTGTTTTTTTATTTACTAGTCGGTTACTAAATCATTTTTATCCATGAAAATATTTAATTATAAGTACTTGTGACGCCTCCCTCTTACTTAATGGTTTTTTGTTTAAAATTATTTGTGTTAAATACTTTAATTAAGGCGAATACTCTTCCCTTTATTTTACATGTTTGCGGATACATTGCCTGATACTTAATGCTTTATTTGACTATTTTGCATTGGATAATTCCCTCGAAGGGTAAAGATAACTTCATGGACGTAAACATGATGCTTAAACATAAATTTTCAGCTGTTTCACTAAGGACATTAGATTGGTCTAAACAGCACCTCTAGCATTTCCACCGTTAAATGTGATCAGCAAGACAACGAAGTATTGATTTATATAATTAAATGAATATTTGTTGTGCGGGCGGTGATAAAATCTGTTTAAATCAAGGTTGCGATCTTGATATAAACACCTGTCCCATTATGTATTGCACATTTGTCCGTATAAATTGAACATTGTATAGTAAGGACAAAAGGGAAATTCATTCAGTAGAGTTCGCAACAAGGACGAAACCTGTCTACTGGATGAATTTCCTTTCCTACAGTATACAATTCTTAGATTATACTGACTATTGCATATACGTAATGAGACAGGTGTTTGTATCAGTATAGGAACTTTGATTTATATAATAGTGCTGATTTGTTATCAAGGCCGCTCCATTCTTGGATATGCTTTTTAGACAATAGAAAATTTTATACCAAATTTTGCTTCCTTGAGCTGTTTCACCATCCAAGGTTGACGAGCAACATTTGCTTAAAGCATTTGACACTCAAGCTCCAGCGAAAACCTTTGCCTCATTTGTTGGCAAGGCCAGACTGACCACGTGAATGCCAAACTATGGTCTTGGAATGTCAGTAGCTGTACCATCCTATTTTCACACATTTCACACCGAAATATATAGTGGGTAAATAGCGTAATACAGGCTCCTGCTGATGAGTCGCCTGTAAGCACAAAACGAATGTGCACGAGACTATACTTCCCGTTCTTGCAATATTTGTTTTATCCTTCTGGTCAAATTTTAACTAATTTGTTACTAGCTGCGTAGCACCTAATAAATAATTGCATATATATTAGTTCTCCGACACAAACAACATCTACCCGTTATAGATGTCAGTGGTTATTTAAGATGCATGTGAAAATTTCTACAACCAAACAATGTAAACACAACCAAAGCCGTTACGACCTTTTAACTAATTTAATCTTTTATTTTAATTTCAAAATACGTGCATTCCTATCTCATTTAGATGCTTCTTGAAGACGCTGGCGATTATTCAGTTAAACAAGTGTATAGTGAGGCTGACTCTACTACAACTACTGAACAGGCCCAAAATATTTCGACAGAAGCAGTCAATTATTCGTCCACTGGTGTTTTTCGAACTCGTGGTCAACAACAGCGCTATCTTCGCTCGCAGGGTCATCCAGACGATTCACGCGAAAGTTTAAAATCTGACGATTTAAATAGGTATACGAAATCTGTGAACGTTACTTCTAATACAAATATCAAATGTACTGCCGAAAGTGAGATAATTCCGACAACGAGAAATAGTGTAGATTATTTAATGGATAGAAATTCAGCACCTTTTTTGCGACAGCAGGTGCTTAGCAATCAGAAGTCCTCGCCGAGCTGTGTACCTGGGTTTGCGTCACCTTTGATATCAACTGAAGGCTCTGCTTTCGAGTCGCCAGCAGCTAAGCGACTGAGAATTGCGCCTGAAGCGTTACCAGGTACTATTACATTTGGCAGATTTATAACTTCATAGGGTATGGGCACATTTTTACTGTTCGTGTTCCAAATTAACCACCTATTAGTATTAATTATACAAAAACCACACATTTATCACACTTTTGTCACTTTAAGCGTATAGTGTAAGCACCAGTTCGTAAATAGATCACTTTCGGCCCATTATCGCTATTGGCCTCCTGTGTGAGAGCAAATTATTTACATTCTTTGGTGTATGTATGTATGCAGTTATGTATGTATGTATGTATGTATGTATGTATGTATGTATGTATGTATGTATAAATGTATGTATGTATGTATGTATGTATGTATGTATGTATGTATGTATGTATGTATGTATGTATGTATGTATGTATGTATGTATGTATGTATGTATGTATGTATGTATGTATGTATGTATGTATGTATGTATGTATGTATGTATGTACGTATGTATGTATGTATGTACGTATGTATGTATGTATGTATGTATGTATGCATGTTTGAATGTTTGTATGTATGTATGTATGTATGTTGGATGTATGTATGTATGTATGTATGTATGCATTAATGTGTGTATGTATGGATGCATGTATGTTAGCATGTATGCATTAATGTGTGTATGTATGCATGTTTGTATGCATGAATGTATGTATGTATATGTATATCTGTATGCATGTATTTACATGTGTATTTGTTTTTATTTATTTATGTATGTATGCGTGTCTCTAGACATAAGTGACTAGTCATTTTTATGTGGCTCTGTTTGTTTCATGAAGGTAATTCATTCAGTAATTATGTATGTATATATGTTTGTATGTATGAATGTATGGACGTATGTACGTATATATATGTATATATGTGCGTTTTTGTTTGTATGTATGTCTGCATGCATTTAAGTATGTATGCATGTGTTTATTATTTGTTTTTATTTATTTATGCGTGTATGTATGTCTCCATATTTCAATGATCAGTCTTTTTGAGGTGGCTTTATTTTATGACGGTAACTCATGTAGTTGACCAGTTTCGTTCTCATTGCGAACTTGCCAGATGTTTTCGCGGAAGAGCCTCGATCCGAGTCATATTTAGTTGGGTTAGCCTCTTATGTAAAAAACATTTTGATTCCTTATAGCATGGAGGTTCTCACTAGCCACCTCTGGCGTATCATTATGCAGCAGACGCCATGCTACATTCTTTATGACTTAAAAATTAATTGTTATGTTCGGCAGAGTTGGCGCAGTCCAAAACTTCAGATCAAATCTGTTCCGCTTCGAGCCTTGTGCGCTGCAATTTATGGATAGAATTTGACGCGTGCGAAATATAGACGAAACCGATCTATACTGTGTGTAATCTGTAAGTACGACATATTTATAATAAAAATCCTGAAATTTGACTTCAATTAATAAAGCCTGCTCAAGTAGCACGGCGTTTGTTATTTAACGGCAGATAACGGGTGGGAACTTCAGGATTTCAAATAGGTTCCAACTAATGGGAAGTCTAACCATAAAAAGTTGGTAAATGACTTAAACCTTCGCGTGGGATGTGGTACGGGTGGCGTAGTGGCTAGATTCCCAGAATTGATACAATTTGCCCTGATGTGTCCGTGATTTTTTTCGGATTTTATTTAATGACCCAATAATTATGAAACGATTCTGCGAGATGAATTTCCGTTGCTACCTTATGCTTTGTTTAATTTATATTGACAAAAGATTGTGGTTGTGTGTAATGGGCCTTATGAAGTGAGGTCTTTGCTATCGTAACTATGTTTTTTTTGTAATATTGAGTATCTGTAGTTAAATAATCAGATTATTTTAAATCATGTGAATTTTTTTTTCTGTTCTCATCAATTTACTTGTTTGAAAATATTTATTTAATTCTGTCCAACAGATTCAAACGCTAACGGAGCCAGCGCACTGCCACGCTTACGCTCTTCCTCGAAATCCCAACTCGATGCTGACACATATATTCAGCAGATAAATATGCCGACCTCCTCTGTGCCAGCTGCTACCAGTTTAGAGCAGGTAATCGCTGTGCACTACAGTAGTGCCAACGTTACACCACTGACTGGAGCCCACAGTACTACTAACGCTTTATTACCACGAACACGTCGTTCATCTGCTCATGTTTCTTCGGATGAGGGATGCGCTTCCATCACACAAAAGAATTCTACGCGATCTAACGTTGTAACGTCAAGCTCATCAGAAAAAGTTGCTTCGCTGAAAGATAGAACTATTCACGGAAGGAATTCAGTTTCACCCAGTCCATCAATCAATGCCTCCCAACCATCCTCTGTTACCCCCTCTTCCGCTTTATGTCCAGAGGTGAAATCTATCGGTTCACTTACAACCTTACATGGTGCTACTTTAAGGGAGCAGGGAGAGACTCTTAATAGGCCTGTGTTAAAGCAGCGTAAATTATCGGTGGTTTGTAGCAAACGACCATCTCGCAACAGTTTACTCAATGCTTCCAACAATTCTGTCGATCCAGACGAAAATGTGAAATCCACCGAAAGTACTGGAATATCGGTCGTCTTACAAGGAGGTGGTGAGAAATCGTCAAACAAAAATAGCTCTTACAGTCAAAACGATTGTCGCTTACCTGTGAAGCGGTTTTTTACATCGAAATCACGATCCGCTAGAAAGAGTTTGATTGATGGCAAGCGGCAAAAACCTGTTCCGACTGCTTCTTCTGATTCTATAACTTCTAGTAGTAAAAATAATTTAATAGCTGTCACGGCTACAAACAAATTTGACTATGTAGCTAATGCTGAAACAGATGCCTCTTCCACAAACACTGCAGACACCGTAAAGGCTGGCCCAGCGCTTTGTGATAGAGCGGCTTCTGTGCTGCCATCAATCCAGAGTAGTGCTCAATTATTGACTCGATGGAGGAGAACTCTGCGTAAACCTGCGAAATTTTTGGATGCAATTGTGGAACCTAGACGCTGTAATAGAGGAAGTCAGCTGTCAAAACGAATTACAGACAAGCAGGAACTACATTCTGAGTCCGTACCGATGGAAATGGAATTTGAATTGACTAACAATTCAACCCAGGTTGGCGAATCGAGACGAGGCTCTCTGGATACGCTGCCAGGTTGTGCTGGTAAGTCAAATTGGCTGCTTCGTCTCTAGTGTCTGTATTTTTTAAAAGAAACATTTTGCGCGACAGGAAAGAGATAATTTACCTGATTTTCGGATTGCGTACCGAAATATTTGTGGTGGATTCAAATATTTCGGTACGCAATCCGAAAATCAGGTAAATTATCTGTATTTTTGTATGTCGAATCAGAGGTTAAATTTATTGAATATGTGAAATACTCAAGTAAGAAGAATACAAATTGACAAAATGGCGAAATTGCGTTACTGGACTTTGTTTATGTTAATTTTATAAATAACCAAACATTGGTTGCGCGGGCGGTGATAAAAATTACTTTTAAATTACGGTTGCAATCTTGATACAATTACCTGACCAATTAAGTACATACTTTAGTCAGTATAAACTGAGTATTGTATAGTGTTGAGAAGGCAGTTCATCCAGTAGCCGGATTTCGTCCATATTGGGAACTCATCATTACATCATTACTCTTCATGAAAGTTGTATTGCTGAATTCGCTTTGTGTCTTACTTTGTGTTCTAGCTTATCATCATCATCATGTCCAGCCATACAAAAGTCAAATGTGACTAATGTTTCACTGCCATATAACCATAATGAGTGAAAAAAAGTATATAAGTGAATTTAGACAAATTATTAGTGAGATTTACGAGAGAGAGAGAGAGGCAGAGAGAGAAGGAATACCTTGCTACTATAAGTTAATTTATCAGGATAACTCACAAAAATGAGGCAAACTAAACCTCTCCACAGCACCATTATGGCCAAGTTAGCATTCGGGCAAGAAAATATCAGCAATACAGCTTCCTTGCGGCTTACACTGCATTACGTCATAAACAAACCAAATCCCGTAGCTAACTTTGCCGTACTAGGAAAAGAATGTTACGAAGATGGTTCTACTAAACATCCGAAACAAGATCGCCACTGAGCTCGATTCGATGCCATATCGCTAAGGGTTTCTAACCAAGAACTGTGATGCGCACGAGGACCCCATCCTGACATGACGAGTGGATCCTATACTACCCAATTTGGATGTAAGTGACTTTAATTGTTTCTGCTATGTCAAAATCTGCCCACCTTGTTTTTTACGCCAATTTATGCTGGATGAGAAAACAGAGCTCCACTGGGCAATGGGAATGAGGGCATACGCAAAACATGACCGAGCCAACGAAGTTGATGAAGCCTTATTTGCTTTTCTAAAGACGAGCACTTATTGTCAGATCCAAAAATACGTCTACGGATGTCAAAGTTAGTTATTCGTTGTTGGTACCCAACATGTGCAATACTTCTTAAACAACGATGATCGAATGCCTGTAAGCGTCTCAAATCATTATCTCTAAGAGGCCAAGTTTCACTAACGTATTGTAAGACTGCGCGTAAAGATGCATTGTAAACACGACCTTTAAGGAAAAGTGAAATAAATGACGAAGGTTCTAGAAAGCTACTCTAGCTTTCGCGATCCGTATTCTCACCCGCGATCCGTATTCTAGCTTAAATTTTGCATGGAGGTCTATGCAGCAAGGTTTCTTTATTTTGCTAATATTTTTATTTACCGCTATAGCTGATCAACCGCTTCTTTAATATAATATATTCATTATGTCGCGCTCTGTGTAGATATTTGGTTTCAAGCATAGATAGGAATCTGTCTTTTACATAGAGTGCTCTACGATAGCTTGCGGAAAAAGGATACATCGAAGGGCAGCAACGCATTACCTGATCTGCGTTTTGACTAACTCAGCTTTCATTGTTCCAGCAGTTTTCTTTTTTTTTGAAGTATTTCGACTAAACTTATCGATAGCCTTCATTAGTCGCAATATACCTCACAAGTTTAACAAACGAAGCAAGCGCGTTATTTCCTCTAGCCATAATATTTATACTTCAGACTGACCTTTCATTAGATATTCGCAGGTTTTTATTCAGAAATCAGCAATACCGTCTTGTGAATGAAAATCTCTTGCGAAAAATTTTTTTGACGGATTCTCACTTGTCCCGTGACTCTTTTTTAATTAAGATATGCCAAATTGTCGGAACTTCTTTTTCAGTCCTCTATTCAGGGTTACACCGTACTCACAGAAAGTAAATCTATTGGCGGGTGCACTTTTCTCCCAGTCAGTACACAAGACTGGCACTACCAAATGTAGTATTATAGGCTCCCGTAGAAATAATCATTGTGTCTCTGTAAAATCTCTTGACTTGGTCTAATGGGAAACAGCCATCTTCGCGTTTCATGTGAAGTCTCTAGTTTTGTCTAATTGCACAGTTAATTTTATTGTTAAATGTGTTTGACGGAATTAGAGCAAGTGTGCCAGACGCAAAGGGCAAGTTTCAGCTGCTGAAGGAAACTGACCACTAGCATTTGGCCTGATAGTGCTCATCAGCCTTAGTTAGTATAATAACTAGGAGAAGGAAAAATCCGAACACAAACCATCCTCACTAGGAATGGGCGACCTAGTGTTCTTTTACAGTCCACATTTAACCATGAACAATACGAATTACAATGTTCGCTTCTTATGGTTATATGGCAGTGAAACATTAGTCAATTTTGGCTTTTGTATGGCTGTGCATGATGATGATGATGATGTTGATGATGATGTCGGCGCGACTATTCGCAGTTCGCTGGGTTTTTGGACGAAAATTTTAGATAAAAGAAGCATTCTATTCCTCGATCTTGCGCTTGTATAGTATGCCATGAACTAGTTGAGAACACATAGGAGAAATTACGGGCATTGTTTCTGCATACAATGAGGTGCATTATGTTAGATCAACTAAAATTTTTATTCCTGATTGCTACACTTAATCAGTTATACCATTTTATCTATCGCTCTCACAATATATATCAAATATATTTTCAATTAAATAGGTCGTCTTTCGCCGACATCTAATCGAAGATGTGGCCAGGGGATCTTTAATTATCTGCGCCGTCCTTCAACTTCCACTCCTTTCCATAGGACCAGGCGGCGCAGTGGTAACACCATCGACTCGTGTTTTGTAGTTAACACAAGCAACATTGATCCTCTCTGTCCGAAGGGAGCTGATTATGGCAGTCATGGTAATTCTGGTGAAGATGACGATGGCGGTTCAAGTGTGACAACGGTTCAGGCTGTCTCTACGCAACTTGCTGGCTTACGACCTGGTCGCCACCAAACGTTTTTTGACTCACAAAGTATGTTATTTTATTATTTTGTAACCGTGCTGTTGTGAAGCTTCTCATCTGTCTCTGACTGCTAATTTTTATTTTATGCTTAACCTTATTCTTACTATCTCGTTAGTTCAACTTCATTTGTATTCAAATGGGTCAAAAGTATAAGCAATCCGATTATATTCGTAGTATGCATGCATGTTTAGTTCAACGGTGTTACAGTTACCACGTTGATGGGCCAACTGATGTCGATGGGTGCCCGAGTATTCGGCTTTTTACAAAGTTTTTGGCGTCACGAATGGATGCTATGATCATTTTCTGTTATTTGATGTCTCAAGTTGTATATTTTTGGTGCCCTTAAAATGCAATTACAATATATATATATATATATATATATATATATATATAATCATTATATAATTGTAAATTTTTACCGATTGTCTAGGTGGAATGATGTATGCCTTAAAGAGAGATCGGTGGTCTAGTAGATAAGTTGAATAACTGAAACAAATATTTACTCTTGAAAGATATTATTCATGATTTTCTTTCGTCCGTCGTTGATTGGCATTCTCAGTTCCGCTATGATCCGGTTGATCCTCATTTTCAAGTACGCGTTGAGTTCGGCATGAAACCAATAAAGTGAAATATGAATAAATAGCGTAAGAAAATATATTTTTTTATTAATAATGAAATAAATCAAATCTTATAATATAGAAAAGCGTGCCCCACAAATTCGGCTGTTTACGAAGATCCATTCAGTCAAACAAGCAGCAGATCTTAAGCTAAGGGCAATGCCGACTCCCCGTTGACTGAGGTCAATGTCCTTTTGGTGAGGATGATGCACCCAGTTCTATAATAATCATAGGATCCTGTTTTCTAGTTTGCGATACAAAATATATATCAAATTCTAATTTATTCAACTGGCATTATAGAGATCCTTGCTTCCAAATTTGTTTTAAAGCTAGCACTTTTTCTGTGCTGACGTGAAATCCTAATGAATGGTGGTTTACTTGAACTTTTGCGATATTTGACAATCTGACATGCAGCTCTTTGATTTGATCAAAATACGCTAAATCCATAGCGCCAAGAGAGTATTATTGTAACTTGAGAAGAGAAAAGATAAGGAAAGAGGCAGAATCGGAATCTAGGATGTCTGTAATAGCCTAATTTCGCTTATCCACCCTGGATGACTCAGCAGATAGGCTGACCCCATTTATTCTCCACGATGGCTTTTGCATTATTGACTAATTATAGTTGGTACTGTTGATATTGTCTGTAAAAGCCTACTAGATAGCCAATTTCCATCGGCAATGGTTTGTATTATTCTTTTATACTTTCAATCAAGTTTGCGAGCTTGAAGAAGACACCAATCCTATTGTATTTAACCAGTCATCGAACAACATAACAAAACTACCACCAGTCGCAACGCACTCGATTGGTGTTTACTTCGAACTCGCAAACTTGATTGAAAGAATTGTTACCACTTCTCTTATACTGTTTGCCAACCGAGTCTCACAATAAATATCTGCCCAGGTATCCATGACAATAGTTTTCTTCGGCATCCAAAACCTGCACTTCGCGTTAGTCACGCTTGCTCCCATTACGTAACGACCCATATACTGCGTAGTTGAACGGAATTTAAGGCTTCACATAGAAATAGATGATGTTTGTAACTCATTAGACCCAACAAGGTTTACGCTAACATTAACGGGCTGACTAACTAGTGCCCGCGGATCGTCAGGTTATAATCTACTACGATATTATCATTATTAGTGCGCAATCCTTTATGCAAGTCACTCTCGTTAGTTTTGACTACTTTGTGGAAACTGAAAGATATCTTTCTTTTACAATTTGGTGTACTCTACCAACGGTGGAAGGAAATTGGTATACATGATCGATGTCAGACTATAAGAACTAATTGGCTATAGGAGGATGGAGCAATTTATGTTGATTTAACAGTAATTGATCAGCACAATGACCTCCACACCAGGGAGACTTTGGGTGAGACCACTTCGACATAGTGTATTTGTATAACTAGCGATGTTGTACTGGAAAAGAATGGAAATCTCTTACGTACAAGATGAATTCAGTAGTTAATTCGTGACATGTGAACATGAATTGCGGAAGGCTTTGTTATCTAGACATGTCGTTGCAAAATTAAAGTTGGAGAAATCAACTACCTGGTCTTCCTTGAAATTTTATTTTCGCGGTGAGATAGCTAAATACTCGTTTGCCAAGAATGCAATGATGAATATTTGTTGGCAGAGATAGGCAGCACAACCCCGGTGATCAGCCAAAAAATTGTTTTACGAGGATACCAGACAAATGTTAAGTACTTTTAGGAGCACATTCTACACGAAGAAGCCGTGCAAAAACTAATATTTGAAAGCTATTTTGGTTGAAGGAAAAAATTAATCTGGATTTTATCATCATTTCATCTAACAAATTGTAATCATTGTTTTCTGTGGAGAAACTTTGTGTTTTAGGCCAATGAGAATTATTATGCGATATATCTCCTACTACATGTTGTTCGAGATTCCTCTTATGTCTGCATGCCAAATGAATATATATTCTCAGTCAACGCATGCGATAATGTCCATATTTCACTCCATTGATTTTGGCATGCATCACGAGTCGCCTTGGTTTAAAACTTACTTGGCTATAATGGTGTTGTGTAGAAGTCTACGTTGCCTCATTTTTATGCGTCATCTGGACGCATATTAACTGGCCTTCGGATAAATCATTCTCCTCTAATTATAGGCTGTCAACACTATTATTCTTCTTATTGTTATTACTTCCCTTTTTTTTAAATTTTTTTATATGTTTTCATTTGATTTTTCATTTTTTCTCATTGTTTTATAGCAGTGAGGCATCAGCTACTGTCGATGCTTACATTGCTGTCTTTAATAATGATGCCTATGGGTTTGAGTGAACATCGATTTGCTTAAAATTACCTGACGAATAAGTTTTTCGACGATCATGAATAACTGATATTGCGATTTTTATCCTTAAGTTTATTTCGCATAAAATGTTTTATTCTTCATTTCAACTTTACTATTTTTATTGTAAATTCAACAAATAAGCAGCAAGTGGATTGAAAAACAGCTTCAGTAGCGATAGCAGGAGAACTCAACGGGAAAAGTCACTGTTGTTATTCGGCCCTGAGCATGAAAAAAGTCAATTAAGTGCAATTGTGGGTAATAAGAGGGCATTTGACAGTAGTAACAGTGAAGCAACACATTGTGCACAACCAACTTCCATAGTCTCACCGAATACCACATCGGTCAGAGGCAGTGCTTCTGAAAAGTTAGGCGGTCGAACCAACACAATCTACGGCTTCCGGCAAAGGGGCCGCGGCAAAGCACTCGAAGCGGGTAGAGATCAGCCGAAGTTGATTTTACGCATTTCTTCTTCGTCTTCATCAAATTTCATGGTTAATAAGGATACAGCTTCTGATGCAGTCAATCGCCGAAAAATATTAGCTCGCCGGAGAAATATGCATACCACGATGCTAAATTCTGGAGTTGAGACAATGAGGCTTTTTGGTAGTAAACGTATTGGAGATACAGTCATGTCTAGAACCGTTTCTTATAGGGGCCGTGGTCGTCCTTCTTTAATCAAATCGGGAAATGCATGTAGACGTCGTTCTTTTAGACCTAATCGTAGTAATTCTCGTTTAAACTTACGACTGTCTGGATCAACAATTCATTCTAATGATAGTAGGTTTTGTGTATCTATTGATGATGAATCTAATATCTCCATAACCGGTATGAAAGATGATGCCGCGTCTCGTATAAATCGCTGTCGTCAGCCGGCCGAAGAAGCTTCAATTTTGTCTCCGCCACTGCGTGGTTCAAGTGAGCACCTTGTTTCTGCTGGCGAGCATTCAAACGGAAGACTGTCGCAGGACGCAGTTGGTAGCTTCGACCCTGAGCAGGAGGAATGTCCTGTGCTGGCAGTTATAAGTGAATCTGAACGCGAACTGTTTAAGGAGATTCAGGCTGTAGTGCAAGCTGTAAGTTCGTGTCTGCCTATAATACTTGTCGCTGTTTCATGTTTTACATAATTTATTTAACAGTCATATAACAGTGCGAGCTTCAAATGTTGAATCTCCAGGATTTGCGTTCACGGATTGTCGCGTGACCTTCAGTTTCGCGTATTATTCTCATTCTTCCGAAGGCTTCAGCATCGTTCATACTAACCACTGAAAATGGGGTACGATCTAATCTCCGGTGACTGGCTACGTTTCGGAACGTCATTTTCCGTTCCACCATGAGGCCTCTTATCACACATACAAAGTTTAAATGCTCACAATAGAAAATTTAACCAAATATGGTAACCTCGTTCCGAAACAATTCTATTTATATTTTAATTTTTGACTTACAAATATACTTATATAAAGTTTAGTTACTGAAACCAATTCTTTATTTAAAACCATTAGTGAGTAAAAAAATAAAATAAACGAGGTACTGTTTCGAAACGAGGTTACCACATTTGCTTAAATCTGCTGTTGTAAGCATTTTAATCGTGTGTGTTTTTAGAAACCTAATGATAGAGCCAAAAATGCCGTTCCAAAACGTAGCCAGTCAACGAAGATTAGATCGTACTTGATGTGCAATGGTTAGTATGAACGAGGGTGAAGCCTTCGGAAGAAAGAGACGATTCCTCACCCAGCCAACAAGAGGACAAACTCGATGCGTACTTGTAAATGGGGATTGATCGGATCTCTGCAAAACGGATAGTGCAAAGCGACAACCCGCCAACGCAAATCGCAGAGATTCAACAGAATTTATTTAATTTTGTTTCTATCTGACTTCGTACTTTGTTATGTAAATTTACGTGTCATTTAACTTCTGCTTTTGCTGGACAGGGATTTCAGATGCATTCTTCTTAAGTATCACAGTAGAGGATTTGAATTTATTTGCCTTTCTGTGCGTGCAATTGCAATGTGTACTTGTAGTCAGTACAAAAGCGTATTAAGTTTTCGCATTTCAATGCCAGTAGATATACATCCTAATAAATTTTGCTAAACGAAGCAGTTTCATTATTTGCAAGCAAGTACGATGAACAATGAGGAAAATTGAGTTGCTGTGTCAATCTATCAATCTTAATGGAATTGCACAAGCTTGTTAAAATTGATGCTTCATTTCTACACAAATATGAAAAAGAAATTAGCAAACGAGTAAACGTATTGTAAACGGGGAATGAGTACTATTGGTGGATCCAGATTTGTTGAAAACACTGACATACGCAACACACTAAAACGAGGCCACCTAATAAGGCCTGCGAGATACCCAACGGAGTGAAAGCGTGTCATAAGATGACCACACCTTTTGAACAACTTAGGTAACATAAGATAATACAATGTTGATTAAAATAGTTGTGTTAGACGTTTTGAACAAAATGGCTGCTGAATACAATTCGTTGCGATATCGCGCAATATTTTCAATGAGAAACCGTGGTGAGCACATTGATCGGATCAGGGCTTAAATCGTTTTCAACGCGTATCTATCTTGTCCCATTTGTGTACTAAGCAAATTTGGCGCTGGCTGAAAAAATAGCGCCGAACTGGACGATTGGACAGTAGGCATATGAAGAAACGTGACCAAATCAAAACAATTGACGAAGCAATGTTTTCTTTTCTAATGATGGGCACTTAATGACAGATTGAAACATACATCTAAAAGGCTTCAGCCTTGTTTGTCAGTTTTGCTAACCTATATGCTAATTAGACAACAGTGATAGAATATTTGTATTGAAGATTTTCAACTCTGAACGCGTGGTGACACTCTCAGCTTACTGAAAGATGCGAAGGTGGGACATGGCGTCGCTATATTTTGCGGTTTATATATCGAGAGTGAAAATTTATTGTCGAAAGACGGAATAACGACTGATTTTCTATCCTAATTGATCTAGGCGAACTAGCTTCTGGAATAATAAAATAATATTATGCGCGTAGTTATTGTCACCCTATCTACCTTCTTCAACTTTCCTGTCTTGAACGCATTGAAGAGTAGAGCTCATAATAGCATCTAGTAAAAAAAATTAAAAATGGATATATCGCGAATTCTTGGCAGACGCTACTACTTGACGATCGACAGCTACCTGTTGATGTTAAACTGAACACTTGTAAATTCCGTAGATTCACGAATAAATATCTATAACGTTTTTTGATTCCTATTTGAAAATCAATTTATTATTGAACATATACAGAACTAAAACTAGACTACGAATGCCAATGATGTTAGAGCTGTAAGATGCCAATTTAAGCGCAGTCTAAAAGTCAATCTCGAATCCTTTTGGACCGGAAAGGCTGAAGAGATGGAAGAAGCGCTCGCATCAGGTAATACCCGATGTTTTCTCCAACATCCGCGCAACAGGTCCGCGAAAATTAAAAATGAGCGAAACTATAGCTGATAGTAATAACCATCTAATAATCGATAAATTAAGATGTCTTTAAAGTTAAGCTAAAGATAAATTTTCTTGGGTACCATCATAGTTAAAAATGCAGAATAAAACCTTATCTATTAGACGTTACATAGCTTCAGACCTCGATTATTTACTTCTGAGCTTATTTAAAGATGCTAGCGATATAATTTCGTGGTGTTGACTAACATTTTTCGTGCTAAACCAACACTGACATCCGGAGACGTATTTCTGGAACGGCCAGCAAGTGCGCTTCGATAGAAAAACAACTATGGCTCCATCAACTACGTTGGCTCGGTCATGCTTTGCGTATGCCATAAAATCGATTGCCCAGTATAACACTGTTAACTCACCCAGCGTCACATTAGCGTAAGAAACAAGGTGGGCAGATTTCGACATGACAGAAATTGGGTAGTGCAGGGCCCACTGGTCTGGCATGATGGGGTCCACATGCGCATCATAATTCTTGGTTGGAAACACTGCGCAAAATAGCACCGAGTCGAGATCGTGGGAGATCTTATCTCAGATTGCTAGTAGAATCGGCTTTGTAACTTTCTTTTCTTAGTTGGACCGAGTTAGCTGCGGGATTTGGTATTGTATATGACGTGGTACAGTGAAAACCACCAGGATGCTGTATGGCCGATGTTGCCTTGTCTTAATGCTGACTTGTCCATATTTGCGTTGTGTAGAGATTTAGTTTGCCTCACTTCTGCGAGTTATCTAAATAAATATATTCATAGTAACTCATTCCTCCGCTCATATATCTTTATCTAATAATTTTTGTGTCTAAATTTATATTCTTGTCATCATTCCTACTTATTTAAAAAAAATGGTCTGTTATTTTTCATATGGTTTTATGATGCTGACGAATGTTGTTAGTAAACAATAAGTACTGTTACCTGTTCTACGTAAATGCTCAGACTGATGTATTCTTGTTAAGAAGTGTGACGAAGTTGTACGATTTAAAGTGATATGAATTACGTCTATCGAAATTTATCGTTTTGATTTAAACGATCAAAGCAATTAGCCAACTCATAGCGATATAACAGTACCGCACGACTGCTCCATTTTCCAGAATTTGGCCCGTGGACAGGGCTACCAGCACCACTGTATTTAACCTTGTTTCTACTAAAGGTATAGTTTTCTCATGAACAGGTTATGCTGCTTATGGCGATTTTGCTGATGGTAGTGATATCTCCTTAACGCGAGCGTTAATCTCATCACTATCATGTGTAGAGTCGACTCCACGCTGTATTTGGCGATTTTCAAGTGGTCCAGTAGACAAATCTAGCTTTTCTGACATTTGGCTCAGGTTTTCCTAAAGCTCATAATAGGAGAGGCTTTTATGTATGTTTACTCTGTGGGTAATTGACTCAAATCATTAATATTGTTTCGTTTTCTCTCAATGTCGGATTCTCATTGTAACTAATCTTTCTTTCTTCGCACTTTTAAGTCGTTACCACAGCCACTAGAGACTAGCATCTTTGAACCACCGAAGAACAACCCGTTACTATTGGCAAGTTATGTGGCAGAGGCTAAAATGGATCTTAACAACTGTGATTCGGCATCAGTATGTAGCAGTTCAGCCAGCAGTAATTCCACTATTGGTGGGCGTCACGTAAATCGTGACATTGTACAAACAACCAGTGGTGGAAGTGTTGGTGGAACGTTAATGTTGGCTTCGAAAAATAAACAAACTACTATTGCACAGGATCATCTCTCAGGTGAATCAAAGTTAAGTGGCAAGTCATTAAGTGGACAAAAGCGACGACAGAAGCAACTAAATAAGGAAAAACCTATTAAGATGGAAGAACTGCAGCAAAACTACATCAACTCGTCAGTGAATGATATCCCTGGCTCCGTGTCTAACACTCAATCAGGTGATCGTCAGGACGTGATATCCGAAAAGCATAATAATGGAGATAAGAATGCGGTCGATTTTGTTGAGGCAGAGTGCGCTACTGGTCACTTATCAATGCTGGAGGCTGGGAAATTGCATAAAACGGCCACAGAGCCAATTGTTGCGGTGGTTGATCAAGAGACTAGGCATCCGCCTCGAATTCAGCTGGGAAAATACATTGTTGAGACATGGTATTCGGCTCCATATCCGTCGGAGTATGCTAGGTAATTACCAGTATGTGTCTATTTTTATGAAGCGTGTACGATTATTTAAAAATGATGGTGCATTGCGTTTTTACTTTTCCTTTTTCTGCGGGGAAATAAGTCGGCTTGAATAATATCACATTCAGGCTTCTTGGATATATTAGGCGAGACATGTTACCAGTTAACATCGGGTCAATGTCTTCATTCCAATGAACCAACTAATATACACACAAGCTAATTTGATTATCTTTGTAATCTCGCAGATTGAGGTATAGACTTTGAGAAACAAGAAAATGTTACAATAAACATTATTAATGTTATTAATTTTAATTGAGAAATAAATCACGTGTTGAAGCTTACAATTATTATAGAGCAGTTATGTACAGCATAATTTAAAAAGACTATTTTCTTTTCGCCAGAACTCAACTCGTCTGTAAAATGTTGTACTCCATATAGACACTTTTTTAAAACAAGGGCGATAAAGTTGTATTAAGCACACAATGCACGACAAAACTTACATACTGCAAACCGCATGAACACACACACAAGCAATTACCAATTTATGTTCAAAGCATTTACGATTTTATTACGTTTATTTAGTTTATGATTAATACTATGAAAATTGAATTTTCTTTGATGATCTGAACTGATTTGTTCAGACGCTATTTGCATACTAACACACACGGTTATGCTTAGGAGATCTAGCAAGAAGTATAAATGTGAAATATCATCATCATCATCATCATGTCCAGCCATACAAAAGTCAAAAGTGACTAATGCTTTACTGCCATATAACCATAAGGAGTGAAAAAAGTATATAAGTTAATTTAAACAAATTATTAGTGAGATTTAAGAGGGAGAGGCAGAGTGAGAGAAGAAATTCCTTGCTACTATGAGTAAATTTATCAGGATAACTCAAAGAAATGAGGCAAACTAAACCTCTCCGCTGCAACATTATGGCCAAGTTAGCATTCGGGCAAGGCGACATCAGCAATACAGCTTCCTTGCGGATTTCACTGTATCACGTCATAAACAAACCAAACCTCGCAGCTAGCTTTGCCATACTAAGGAAAGAAAGTTACGAATAAGATTCTACTAGAAATCTGCAACAAGATCGCCACTCAGCTCGATTGGATGCTATATTGCTAAGGGTTTCTAACCAAGAACTGTGATTCGCACGAGAACCCCATCCTGGCAGACGAGTGGGTCCTATAATACCCAATTTGGATGTAAGTGACTTCAATTGTTTCTGCCATGTCAAAATCTGTCCACCTTGTTTCTTGAGCCAATTCGGTGCTGAATGAGATAACAGAGCTCTGTTGGGCAATCGAAATGAGGGCATACGCTGAAATAGCTTAAACTAAATTGACCACTTGACTTAATGATTGTCAAATTGTTTGTGAGATGTGCTTTCCGTGGAGAAAGGCTTCCCATTCCGGAAGTCTAAAGATCCGGAGTAAAATTAAAGACCGTGAATGCAACCACCTTGTTGATTACAACAAGGGCCCGGAAAAATAACACAGGGAAATACTTTGATGATATCATAATTGGCAAACTGACTAGCGAGAATCAAACCGCATTCCATATATATGGAAAGCAAAATTAGATATGCGGCTCTTAACTCTAGTAGTCTTGCGTATATTGCACGTGACTGGAAATGTCGACTGCACAATTTCTATGCAGTCACGAACATTAACTGTTTGCAGCTTTCGCCACATATACATATATAGGCAATACAATTTAATTATTGTTTGCGCGGGTGGTGGTAACAATTCTTTAAACACCAACCCCATTGTATTTAACCAGTCTTCGAACAACATAGCAAGACATCATAGCGACTGACGGTAGTTTTGCTATGTTGTCCAACGACTGGTTAAATACAATGAGATTGGTGATTGATTCAAGCTCGCAAACTTTATTTAAAGAATATTCCTTTCAGTTTGACTGCCAAAATTTAGCCGTTTACGTAACGTGCACACGGGTCATAAACTGAGGAAATTGGATAGCGCTGGTTGGTGGCAATCTAGTCGCAGTTGGCACATTCTTTAAAGCTTTACAAGCTTAGTTAAGATTACAAAAGTTTTGCGGCTATTGTCTAAGCGTAGTAATGCTGTAGATCGCGCAGAAAATAGGCTATATCAACACAATTCACTGGCACATAAGACTGTTTTAGTTGAACCTTGAATTCATTTTGGAAAATAACATCTAATCAAGCGCTCATTCAAGTTTTAGAATGTTTTCTACCAGTTAATTAGGATACAATTAAACAATCATTGATTGCGCGAGTAGTGGTAACAATTCTCTAAGTCAAGTTTGCGAGCTTGAAGCAAACACCAATCCTAGTGTTTATAACCAGTCGTCGGTGCGACCAGCATTAGTTTTGCTGTGTTGTCCGGTGACTGGTTAAATAGAATGTTATTGGTGTTTACTTCAAGCTCGGAAACTGGATTTAAAAAAAAGTTAATTAGGATTATTGAAATGTTCTTACATGTGTAACTGAGTAAACCATTACAACTTTTTAGCACTAACGTTGCAATTTGCAAATGAACAGACCTCACTTAGTAGCAATTCTCGCAAGTACTTTATAAGCGCCCAGTGAGAACAATACTGTCCTTCTTTATTAAATACATTTGTTACCGTATAAGCATATTTAAAACTAATGTCAGAATATTTTATTCCTTTTACAAGTGGCGTGCTCTTTAGTTAGAAACCCTTTGTGATATGGCATCGAATCGAGATCAGTGGCGATCTTGTTGCAGATGTCTAGTAGAATCATCTTCGTGACTTTATTTTCTTAGTAAGACAAAGTTAGCTGCGAGGTTTGGTCTGTTCATGACGTGATACAGTGAAAGCGGCAAGGAAGCTGTATTGCTGATTTTGCCTTGCCCGAATGCTAATTTGGCCGTAATGGCGTTATGGAGAGGCTTATTTGCCTCATTCCTGTGAGTTATCCTAATGAATTTACTCATAGTAACTAGGTATTCTTTCTCTCTCTCTCTCTCATAATTCTCACTAATAATTTGGTTAAAATATTATTTCTGTTATGTATTTTTTCTTTCATTTTTTAGGGTTATTTGTCAGTGAAACGTTAGTCATTTTTGACTTTTGTATGGCTAGACATGATGATGATGGTATGTGAGGACAGATCTGAGGTGGCCAGTTGGAACTTTAGGTTGAATGCCAACTAGGCTCCATTTGAAGTGAAGGTTGAATAACAACGTATAACACAAAGGAGTTAATGAATTTGGCCTTTTCGTTAAACCCCTTAAGGCTCATGGAAAGTATCTCGTTGTCCGCTGTATATACATCGCGAGAAATCTGCTCCATTACTAATTAGATTGAAACGTCATTCGTCTACCTCATAACCTGACTAAATTTGGTGTATGCTAAAACGCCAGCCAGCCAGTATTGGAAATCGTTGGGGTATCATTTGTTTTTTAGAGCAATAGTTGTATCTATGAAATACTGACAAGGGCTTCTCTGGTTCAGGAGTTAAACCACAGAGAGTGGTCGGTTTATGTAATATAGTATATATTTGATTATTTCGTTGGATAAACCAAACTCTTTACATGGGAGTACGGAAGTTTTGATTCCATAAATTTATATTGTATGCATTTAACAGAAATTGCCACGAATGAATCAAACAATGTAAAATGAACATAATGGTAGATGAATAAAGTAAACAAGAATGACACAGTAAATATCGATGATTTCAGCCAAAGTGTGCGCAATGAACCCATATGCGTGCTCTTCTTTTGTTTCCTGTCAGACATTGTTCTGTGTGATCTATTATAAACAAGACAGATAATTCACATGAACAGTATTTACTAAGTATACCTAATTATGATATTTATCAATGAATTTTGCGCCAGGTTACGTTATTCCACTGTTAATAGACTTTCTTTTCCAATGAAAGAATTGTCACACACCAAAAATTCATCTTGATATTTCGATGGACAAAATATGCACTCCTTATTTGAACAGTCCACCAACTTACACAATATATCATCATCAGAACGGTTTATATTGCCTAACATATTCCGTTTTCTAACAAATACCAAAGCTCTAACCTAAAACTGATACGGCTCTGTGTTAGCTAGTGGTGTGGAATTTGGTGTGTTGAATTAGTAAGCGCGAATTTAGAAAAAGACATATCGATCATTAACTATGAAGATGAATTATGAGCGCGTTGTTGATAACTCTTCCATGCGCAAATAGATGGTATATTTGGCATTAAAATGTAGCTTGAATTAAGGGCACGTTAACGATGCAGTCTGCCGCACGTAAAAAAATAGCTAACAGTTTCGTGACAGTACGTTGAGAAACGTTGTCCACGGTTTGCGACATATTTTAAGCTTTGACAACTGGTAAGAAATACGTTCAAGCAGCGATACTAACTTACCTAGGCGATTATTGCACATGCTCAATACATCAAGGGGCACGAGGATAAGAATGATCAAAGCCGTGCTAATGTTATGACAACACAATTGTAGGTAGGGAATAAAAATGCTGGTCTTGCGGAGCACCTGGGCTACCGACGTTGGACTTACACTATGCAAAAATCCGTAAAGAATTCGTCTCAAAAACTTGTGGCCAGTACGTAGTCCTTCTTGCTGTATCCATTATCGTATAGGTGATGTTCACTTACAAATTTATCCTGTAACACATTTGGTATTCTCGTGTTTGTTTAATTGCGCTTTTTTTCTAAATATTTTGTATATGACAACTGAAAAAGACTGCAATTGCTCTACATATGCGAATACTGTCTGAAGTACATCAAGACTAGCGAGGTCTACATTCGACATATGGTAAGCTATTTGTCTGAGTACGCGAAAATTTTGTTTTAAATAAAAGTTTTCACCTTTAGATTTAAACTAATTCTCTGCTGTTGATAAAGTCCGACTTATTGGTCGCAGACGTTATCCATGTGGGCTATACATACATGCATTCATGCATATCTACTCACATAAATGCATGCATGTATACATTCATTTATATAATATAAACACACATACTATATACATGCATCAACGCAATAATGCATACATAATTTAATGCAACTACTATTACCAATAATATCACTATCACCCACCACCACAACAAACACTACTACTTCTGTTACTACCAACACCACCACCACCACCACCACTACTACTACTACTATCACCCAAAGGATAACTAAGAAGCATTAATTAGCACATACCTGAAAATTTAGTGTTGTGTGTGACAGGATGGCTCAGTAGGATAGAGCACCAGATTTTGAAGCGTACGTGCCTAGGTTCGAGCCCTGTCCGCGGCAAATTTTGGCCAGTATTTGATGAGTTCCCAATAAGAACGAAATCGGTCTACTGGATGAATTGCCTTTTATACACTATAAAATACTTAGTTTATACTGACAAATGTATGTACTTAATGGATCAGGTGTTTATATCAAGATCGCAACCTTGATTACAATTAATTGCCATCACCGCCTATGTAACTAATTTTCACTTAATAATGTCCACTCCACCACAACCACCACCACCACCACTAATACTAATACTACTTCTACTACCACCACAACTACTAGTACTAATAATACCTCGACCACCACCACTGCTACTACTATTACCACAACCACCACTACTACTACAACAATCATACCACCACCACTAATAATACTACTACTACTACCTCAACCAAATATATAGTGGTTAAAGGGCGTAATACCGGCTCCTACTGATGAGTCGCCAGTAAGCACGAAACGAATGTGCAAGAGACTATACTTTCCGTTCATGCTGTCTTTGGTTTATCCTTCTGGTCACAACTGAACTAATTTGTTACCTAATACATACTTCTACTACTGTTGCTGTTAATACTGGTGTTACTGCTACTGCTACTACTGTATTTCTTTAGTATATTATAATGGAGCTTTTCTACTTCATAGCCATGTAGTTCGTAGTACTGGTGGGCTGTAATCGAAAACTGGGTCATTAATTCCTGATAAGGAGACAATTTTTATTATATCCAACACGTTTATGTAAAAGTATTGTCGGTTGCTAGTTAATTTTAAAGAACGTCTTGGTTTTTATTAATCTTTGGGTTTATGTTGTCATCCTCGTGAAGAAAATTGAATGGTACACGCTAAGCGCCTGTGTTTTAGATCAATCTTGACAACGCGGCCCTCTGATCTGCCCGTTGTATTACGCGAAACAAAAACTAATCTAAAATTCATGCATATGCATATATAAGATTAGAACAGTCTCGCCAAGTGGGATTCAACTTGGGCTCGAGGGCGGTGATTAAAAAATCGAGGAATTTTCACCAATGCTATGTGGGCAGCATAGCTTGTGCCCTTTCTCATTACTCTCGTCGTATAACGATCATTTATATGATTGATCGCAGTATCATTATTAGTTTTTAGAATCAGGAAGATTTCTAATGACGTTGCCAGTACAACTGGCTTGAGTTGTCCAGCCGGAAATTTCCCTGGCTACTACTAATGGGCCATTTAGGCTATTGTCAGACCTAGATCCTGCATTTTTGTGGCTTTTTCTGCAAAGATGCTGTTATATTGTGAATTTAATCCAAAAATTATAATTAAGCGCATTGTTTTAATTATGGGATATACATTATTTTTGTAAGCTAATATGTTGCTGAACTATATCGTCTTTAGCAAAAATGTCCTATGCACGCTCCACCTGGTAACGAAATATATCGCCGTGATGAGGTGTCTGTCTTTGAAGTCGATGGATTCACATCACGGCTCTACTGTCAGCAACTGTGTCTTCTCGCGAAGCTGTTTTTGGACCACAAGACGCTATACTATGATGTAGAACCGTTTCTCTTCTACGTAGCAACTCTTTATCGATCTGGCAGCCACCATCCGGTCGGCTATTTCTCTAAAGAGAAATGCTCGTCACAAAAGTACAATCTTAGTTGCATTATGGTTTTGCCACCGTACCAGAAATTGGCGTTTGGACGTTTCCTCATAGATTTCAGTGAGTTTATCGATACAAATGTGTAACTTTCTGTTAACTTTTATTCATTAAGTTGTTTTTTCAACGATGAATCTCACATCGAAACTATGTAGTTATGTATCCTAGGTTTTCTTAAGTGGTAATGCCAAATCGGATTTGAAATGTTAGAACTCCGGGTTCTGAAAGATCCCACGTGGGCTCAATCCAAAAGAAAGGCTAAAAAGAAAAGTCTAGTTAGTATACAACTTTCAACTGTGTGTAGTATGCAGCAAAGGTAGCGCAGTGGACAGAGAAAGTCAGAAAATTTACATTGGTTCTGGCTACATTCGCGCCTCCTTTCCTTCCCATTCCTCTTCTCAATCTAACAATAACACTCTTCTAGATACTATCACATATAAGAGAAGAACAGGCCGGATTCCGCGCAGGACGAGGTTCTATAGATAATGTTTTTACTTTAAGGAAAGTTCTCGACCAAAGACATTTTTATCACCGTCCCACAAAAACCGTCTTTCTAGTCTTCAAGGGTGCATTTGATCCGGTGGATCGCAATGTTTTATTCCATATATTGTCAAAATGCTGTGTGGCCATAAAATTTTTTCATATTATACGAGCTCTCTACACAAATACTTCTGGTCACGTTAAGATCTAAAACGAATTAACGCATAACTTTACAACCAGCAGTGGTGTTCGCAAAGGTTGTCCACTTTCCGCTCTTTGTTTAATTTTGTAATCGATGCCATTATAAAAAACCCAACCACACATTCAGGATGCTGAAGTTGAAGTTCTCCCGGGCGATAAACTATTCGATCTTGACTATGCGGGAGATATCGTACTATGATTCGACAATTAGGATGCTGCCCATGCCACCTTGAATAGATTAACAGACGTTGTTCCGTCTTTCGGTATGAAATTTGAACAATCTAAATTTAAGATACTGTTACAGCGTCACCCACCACTCACTCCAACGTTGCGACTGCAGAATAAGGATCTAGACATAGTCGACAGGTTTAAATATCTTGGGAATGATATGCCATGTATAAAGTTAGTTTTCTCACGAACAGAAGTTAAAAACGAAGCATGCATAAACAAAGAGTGTTATCCCATGGAAGCATGGTTCCTTGTGAACCAGTCATTAATAAATGTCAGTACTAAGCACAAACCCACTATATATTTGAGCAGGTGATTCTGTATTTCATCAAAATTAACAAAACGCTTAGTATGATTAAACGAACATTGGTTGCGCGGGCGGTGATAACAATTAATATAATCAAGGTTGCGATCTTGATATAAAAACCTGACCCATTAAGTACATACATTTGTCAGTATAATCGATTAAGTGTTGCTACCAAACTATCCATTATACTGACAAATGTATGTACTTAATGGGTCAGGTTTTTATATCAAGATCGCAACCTTGATTATAGTAATTGTTATCACCGTCCGTGCAACCAATGTTCGTTTAATTATACTAAGTGATTTGTTAATTCTGATTAAATACGGAATCACCTGCTCAAATATATAGTGGGTTTGTGCTTAGTACTGACATTTATTAATGACTGGTTCACAAGGAACCATGCTTCCATGGGATTAAACTCTTTGTTCATTCATGCTTCGTTTTTACCTCGTGCTCGTGCGTAGACTAACTTTTTACATGGCATATCAGTCCAAATGCAAATACACATCGATCAAGAATATATATATATATATATATATATATATATATATATATATATATATATATACATATATATGGCACATTTTATAGCCGGCTTTTTTATATAGATGTTGTCAGCCTAAGCTAAATATTGCATAAGGTAGCTTAAGCAAATCATCAAGTTAACTTAGTTCGTGCTTATCGGGAACTCATCATGTACTTATAAAAATTTGGCACTAATGCAGCCAGAACCAATGTATTTTTCTTCTGACTGTCTCTGTCCACTGCGCTATCTTTGCTGCATATTACACACAGTTGAAAGCTACAATTAATCCCCAAGGCTCAAGAATTTTCTTTTGACATTGTGCCCAAGTGGGATCTTCTTTCTAGAACCTGAGTTCTACTCACTCAAACACGATTTGAATAAGAGAGAGAGAGTATATATATATATATATATATATATATATATATATATATAATATATATATATATTGTTGATATAAACAAAATTTTACTTCAGTCAGCTAAGGAAATTCACCAAGTAGACACGCTGCGTCATTTTTGGGAACTCTTAAAGTATTTGCCTGAAATTTACCAATTGGAACGAAATCGGTCTACTGGATGTATTACCTTTGTTACTTTGTGCAACGTTTAGTTTATGCTGACAAAATGTATATTCAAATATCCTGCCATTTAGTGTCTGTTCAATATTACTTTCCAAGGTGTCATTGCTTCGGTTATGTATTAACAGATGGTAAGGGCCTAGTTAAAACTTTAGGTCTTAAAAATGCCAAACTGCGTCCGCCTGAACGAAAGGCTAACCAAAAACATTTTGTTGGTGTATACCTGAAACTTGCATGTAGTGGTCGGCACGAATGTTGCAGCGGGTAAGTGCAAGACTGACGAAAATGTGTTACTGTCCGGGCTCCTGTCGTGGTAAATTATATCCATTATTTAACGAAACCGAATTGCCTTTTCTTACTTATGCCATGTGGACTTCATAATACCAACACAGATACTCTCTCTCTCTCTCTCTCACACACACACACACATATATATATATATATATATATATATACATATATATATTAGCCATTCGGTTTGGACGAAAGAAACTATTTGTGAAAAAATATTTTTCATATCTCATACCAATAAGAATAATGTATTTTAATCAATCTTTTTCTGCTATTATTTATCAGTTTCTTTTACATCTAGCGAACGATTATTACTTCTAAATCAGAAATCTGACATCAGAGAGGCGTTTTATATTCAACAAGTAAACAAATGCGAGCTGGAAAGATGAAAATATGTTTAAACTAGGCTCGTAATAATCAAAAGCAAGCTATTCGTTCATATTTACTTTTCACTTTGATTTTCTACTTAGCAAAATATGGATACCAACGAAACACTTAGGTTTGATATACATATATTCATGTAAATATTTTATTTTTGTTGGTGTCTATAGCTTAAAGATTGCTAAAAAAATCCCCATTCAGTTGCTACCCGTTAAAAGTTACAGTTGAGAAGCTTATGTATTATCTTATTTTTTTTCTTACTATAGGCTATTTGCTTTCAAGAATTGAGGGCGTTGCTGGTTCTCCGGAAAAGCCTCTTTCTGATCTCGGCCAATTGTCTTACGAATCGTACTGGCGAAGTAAAGTTCTGCCATTCTTGGTTTACAGTCCAGAAATAGGAAAACCAGGTTTTCCAGTCCTGTCGGCCTCAGATACTCCAAGTGCGATAAATCCTGTCTTATCGGTAAACTGTGGAACTAGCAGTTATCCGTTATCTATAACTATAAATCAGATAAGCAAAGCTACCGGAATAGATCCAGAGGATGTGGGAGCTACTCTAGAAAAAATGTCCACCCTTATTAATGTGGAACGAAATGGCAGGTAAGTTTTTGACAAGGTATATTTTTACTATGACATAATATCTAGTAATACGTTTTTCCCATGCCATCCAAGAGGTTCTTTATTATTGGCATGAGAACGTTAAACAGAATTTTTTGTGGTTAAACTGGTTCAATAATTACTTTTCTATAAACTATTGATTATAAATGAGCTACGCTATTCGTAGGTACGTCAAGTACTTCCAACAGTTTTTGGTTCTGTGCTTTCATGCGAGTAAAGAATGTGACGATGATCATGGAAGGTCGAAAGACGTCAGCGTGTGCGACTGGCGGTAGTTTTGCTGTTGTTTGACGACTGGTGAAAAATACAATTGGATTGGTGTTTACTTCAAACTCGAAAACTTGATTTAAAGAATTGTTACCATCACCCGCGAAATCAATGCTTGTGTAATTGTACTACCTATGTGAACTTTATGGTTTGGATTTTTGCTTTGCCTATAATTATCGTTCACAAATTAAATCTCGTTGGATAAATAAGACTACAATGATAAAACTAATCTGAGGTTAAATTATTCTTCGGAAAACCGAAATGTGCTCACTAACGTCTCCAAAACTTGCCTTCATGCCGTGTCTAAACGCAAATTAGGCTTAAAGTATGCTTCCTCTAGTATGCTAAGTTGGACGCTTAAATTTACTCTGGATTACGCCTCTGTGATAGGCTTTCGTGTTCCTTTTGAGTGCCAGCTTTATCATTACTACATGCAAAGTTAAGAAATTTTATCAATTTCCAGAACCAGTTTTTTTCTTATTTGCTCCTAGGCTTTTACAATGAAACATATATTACGCCACACACACACACACACACACACACATATATATATATATAAGAGAGTATATATATATATATATATATATATGATGTCCATTCCTTTTTAATTTAACGGTATTCTTATAATTAGGAAAACACAAATAACAAAGTGTTTCGGTCCTTGTCAATTGAATGCATGTGGGGCGGTGTCTTTCGTTAAGTCATTGTAGAAAATTTTCCGTTCCAGCCTGAATGTCAATAATGTGACGTTCACTT